>OX375867.1:110140295-110205417 GCA_947359475.1 Heligmosomoides polygyrus bakeri | reverse complement strand
CAATGACTCATGGAGCGTTTTCGGAGCACGGGCCGTAGTGCGCAGAAGCTTGTGGCCGCGCGTCGCTGACGCTCCCCTTTCTAACCGCAATCGCGCAGCGGCGCGTCAAATTCGGGCGCGGCGCAACTGGCCGCGCCGCTCCCCAAATTGACGCGCCGCGCCGCGGCGGGAGTATAAAAGGCGCCTAAGGAAGCTCAGCAGCAACTTTAAAGACCGTGTGGTGCGAACAACTAGCGCGCTAAGTGTAGTCCAATGTGAACATATCAGGCCAGTTCCCGGCCATTTCAGGCAGCTCGGTTACTCGATGTTCAACTGTGCCCCTGTATTGGGACTGATGAAGATGAATTTTTCTTTTTTCTTTTCCACGTTGTTCAGCCCTTCTACGACCTCTCATTGTCCTGAGCTTGTTCTAGGAGAGATACAGGTAATGAAATGATAATGATTCCGTGTCGCGCGCTGTTTAACGTGATTGCCAGGCAGATAAATGTCCGACTTCGTTGCGCAGCGATGAACGTGCGTTACAATACGCATTCGCGATGCTCTGTTAGACTTATAGCAGCGATTTTATCACGGCGATGGGAGGTATAAATAGGGCCCGCAGTTGTACTGCACAACGCTGCGACAGAATCATCTGAGCAGCTGTATTGTGGGCTACTTGGAGTCTTTTTAATCCAAACAACCAGAAGAAATTATATTCATACGCTAACAGGGGATGTTGGGCCTTAAAAATGCGTCGTCGAGCTGTTTAAAAACTCTGACGGGGACCAATAGAAAGAAAACGCGTCAAACAATGACCAAAGGGCAACAACGCTCAAGGACAATGCAACACCTCCCTATTAGGAAATGCCAGCTGACACAAGAGTAGAAAGAAGATGGTTAACGAACTAGAACGTAAGACGTAGAGGGGCATCAATATGTAAATATTTGCAACCTTTCACTTGAGCACGAAGAACGGGTGTTTCGACTGTTTGACCGACTCCTGGGCTTGTAAATACATAACCGCTGTTTCTTTGTCTAGGTTGAAAGCGGCATGTGTCAAAGTATCCACTATCATAATCAAAGAAACTTACAAAAAATTCAGCTAGCAGATCGCATAGCGAAGCCTAGATAAAAACTAAAATCACCCCCCCCCCCCCCCCCCTCCCCAGAAATGTTGTTAGGAAACCGCGCAGACTACTTATTTCGTTAGTTAGTACTGTTAAGCTTTCAAATATTTTGCAGACAAGGATAGACCTGATAACGTTAGTACGCTCAGTTCTAACCATAAGATCGTTATTTACTCCATTCTGAAGGAGCTGTATGGTTACATGGTAAAGAGACTGCACAGAGTCAGTGACACCATTTCCCTTTTTTTTGCAACAGCAAAGCGTTACCTTTATCATGTTTCATGCAACATTTTATTGTTGTTTTGAGCTTTTTACCTACAATGGAGCGGAAGTGAACGAACTGAATGGAAAATAAAACGGATCGGAAGCGTAAATACCTTACTAGACACAATGGATTCGGAAGGCTTCAGCCTTGTGCGCCAAATAAACTCTTCAGCGCCCTTATGAGGCTAGAATCATTTGATAGACATAGCCGTTGGAATCTTAGAAATAGAATAATTTGGCCGGCTTAGATGAACGTAAGAATTCAATACATGGAGACCTACTACGACAATCTTCGATGGAAGCCTTACCAGGAGTACCCAAACGCACTGAGTAGCATACTTCAAGGTTGAAAAAGAGCTTGCGGCAGCTTTTTCGGTAACAAATATGAGGCACGCAAAGCCATACCTAATCTTCAGTTGCGCCAATTCAATCAAAACAATTGAACTCACATGAAACAGCACCACATCTGACGCTTTCGTTCACGTTCGCGAAATTTTTGTGTGTACACCTCGGCAACAACATCGCCGGGCATCTGCGAAAATTGCATTCTGGACAAGTCCTCTTCCTGAATTTGTTTCATTTTGTGCAATAGAAACCTGGGCGCAATACGGCTCAACAGGAGCACTCCCTACACTCAGACATGGGTACTCGCTTTTTTCATTCATTCCAGTAGTCGTAGTCGACATTTCGATGGCTTACTAGGGATACCTCATACATGAGAATGGCTAGAAAGTGCACCCAATACGCCTACATCTGTCCTTATCTAGTACCAGTCGTGTCTGAGCATAGTATCATCGACGCAATGCCCAAAAAAATAGCTAGAGTCTGTAGTGACGCTTCAACCAACCTTTATAGAAGCAAGTTTGTCCACCAAAACGCTCATTGTCGAGCTATTTGGATCACAGTGAGAGACTGCACATGTCACCTATAACGAGAAAGAAATATCTCACAATATTGAGTTGTTTGTTGAGCCATCTGTACCACTCAAATGACACGACAAACCGGTCGTCTAGTATGAATATACAGAGTGTCTAGCCGTAACAACGCGCTAACGAGATTTTAATTTTTTGAACAACTTTTCAATTTCCTGACTGGAACACATTACTGGCAGTCTTTTCCTTTCCAATACATCAGTACATCAGGTTATTGCAGTCTCTATATGGAAAGATCCTGTTAAGGCATGTTTATAATCTGCGATAGCTGCGACCGGTCATCTTGCCAGATTGCCTAGTAAAAAAGACAGGCCATCAATCGATATGCATTCATTGCCCGCGCTGCCATACTATGACAGCTCTTGCTATCGATTCTTCGCGGTGCCCAAAAATTGCCAACTTCTCGAAAGTCGAAAGTCAGCCGAAATCCATCTAAAACGCCGTCTACGGCAGGCCTAATGCCAGCGTTCACGAGACCAAACCCACCGAAGCGCTTTTCACACAGTATACTTGTAATCGCTGAGCGGGCGCGTGCAGCGCAGTCGGAGGAGCTAGCGGCTGTGCACTCAATTCCAGCTTCCTGGTTCGGGGTTTCCCGCCCCGGCCAACCAAGCCTTTCATCCCTCCGGGGTAGGTGAATTGGTAGCAGACTTGTCTGGGAAGTCTCTTGGTCATTGTAGACAGGCTGGCTTGTCTACAATGACCAAGAGTCATTGTATAGCCAAATACGTATTTAAATCGCCTCCACGATATCCCGTAGAAGTAGAATGCGTGGCGCATGACAAAAGAGATTGAGCAACTTCATATTTTATTCTTTATCTTTTATACTGGCAATCGTTGTTGGACCATACAAGCGTTAAGCCCCGCACCTCTCATTGCGCCGATGGACTAACGGCAAACGAACAACTGAGGAAGTTAAGTGGTCACCAGTACAATATGTACGATACTCGATCATGGGCCTTAGGCATCAAGCATCATGAATGGCAAACAGCGGCTGAAAGGACACGTTGTTGTTTTTTTCGGATAATTTCAGCAGATTGGTGTTTCGAGCATGCCCTGTAATGAAAATAAAAACTCGTACAGCCAGCGGTTTTAGCTAGTGTTTCACTTCAGCAATGTTCTTCAGTTCATGTGTTAGAAGATAGTTTTAGCACGAATTACTACGGTGCAGGGTTAATTTTGAAAGGGTGAATGTTCCCAGCTTTGAAATCTACGGCATATCCATATCCTGATCCGAAACCATTGGTGACATTCTGATCGTAGACCAAAATCGCCGTTATTAGCTCATACACGTTAGTCCTCAGGTGCAGCCAGAAGCTTTGCACGGTTTCTAGCACGCTTAATTTTCTAGCACATAAACTTAAAGCACCGTGCTGAAGTAAGCGACACTTGCTAGAACCACAGTGTGCAAGATATAGCTTCCACTACAAAGCATTTTCAAAGCACCACAAAGCCAACATTTCCTTTCGAAACACAAAAACGTGACATTCCATCCTCTTTGTGTGTTCATGATGTTTAAGGCCATAATCGAGTATGGAACTAACCAGGGAAGGGTCGGCCGTAGGTCTAAACGGGAGAAATGGATAGTATTGCGAGAATCTCCACCCTGCAGATAGTAGAAAAACGTGTTTCGTGTTTCGTTTTTGCTGAGTCCTTGAACCAAACGAGCAACGGGCCCTCGAAGGCGGGATACCGTATCGCACCGTCAGCGCGCGCAAACGTACATGAGTGCGCGCGCTGTTGTATGGTAGGTGGCGCAAGGCTGTGAGGCAAGTGAATCGATGACTCAGCAGGTTGAGGGGCTGCTTCACAGGTGCTAGATCGGGTGTCCGACTCCGGTGCTATGCACTAATTTTGCAACTTTCATGACTGCCGCCTCCTTGACAATTTAAATTGAAATGAATATGTAGGAGATGTGTAGGAAATAAGCTGATTTAAACCGCCATGAGAAGGCAATAGTGTACTTGCACGACTCCAGAGGTCGAGGAGAGGTCGAAAAAAATTTTCGCCCAAACCTCGTCCGGGGGTGTTACTTAGGGTGCTGATCACGAATCTGACATTCGTTTTTCAAAATTCAGCCAATTACAGTGGGTTACGGTAGGTACGGGTGACGGTGCAATACTGTACTCCCAATTTCGAGGGCCCGTAACTCTTTCGATTCAAGGACTCATCAAAAACGAAACATGTTTTTCTACTATATAAAGGGTGGAGATTCTCGCAGTACTATCCATTTCCCCCTTCAGACCTACGCCTGAGACCCTTCCCAGGTAAATATTTTGGCAACCACTATCAAAAAAAAAAAAGCTGACACCCTCAGTTGTTCAGTACTTTGTAACAACTAACTTGCCGTTGGTCCATTGAACAAGGCGTTCTTAATTAGGGTATCACATCTTCAAACCGTTACCGTAAAAGCTATCGTTACGGGAGCAGCACATCTCCGGATCAGTGTTGACATCATGCCAGCTCCATGGTAATCAATAACTGAGCAACGGAACTACTTAAGTTTCACAGTATTGAGGCGATTATGGACTGAAAATTTGGGGAAGAATTCTATTGACCCTACTATAGTGATAGCCTATGATGGTGCTCATGTTCTGTCTATGATCTATGACTATGATTTGTTTGACGGTATGTTAGGTTAAGTAGATCGTCGTGACAGTCCACTGTTGGAATGTGTCCAAGTTCTGTACCACATAAAGGAGGCACAGTACAATCAGAATCAGTGATCTGCAGGATAGAGCTGCATCGAAGAAGTGTTTTCATCCTCTCCAAATCAGGAGGGTGTCTTCGTTAGCTCCTTGAGCATTGTAAAGCTAAGATGCTGAAGCTATAAGCCCAGTACACAAGTATAGTTAGACTTGCCATTGCATTCTGGAAGGATAGAACACATTTGTTAATTTCTAAAACTGTGAAGGATTGCAGCAAAGCACCACAAGTTTGTGTACGCTGTGGCAGTTTTCCAAAGGCAAAAGGTAAAATAATTTCTTCTTCCGGAAGAATACTGTGTAACTCAAACAAAGGAAAAGAAACTGTTTCAATATTGTTTTAACTGGTCACGCAAGCTGTTGCTTCACTATTTGTGAGCTTCTCGCTGTGTAAACAGCGAAAGTGAGTGTTATTGATAAAAGAAAATGCTTTGAAAAATTATGCTTCATACCAGTTGTTGATTCATTCCTTACGAAAGATGATGATCTTACCATTAGGTCTACATCCTCAACAGTCCAGATTCGCCCCAAACCCTTTTCCAATAAATGGGAGCAGCTGTATATATGATATCAAACTGGCACGGCGCTAGCAATGGAGTCCTGAGACGTGGTGGTCCCGCAACGGTTGCTCCTACGGCAACGGTTTGAAAACGTGGTACACTTGTAGGAACGTCTTATGTTCGTCGAACAAATGAAAGTTGGCGGCAAGACTTCATGCTCGTGCGCAACGATTGCCTGTACAAGATTAAAACGTCCCTTTCCGCGAACAACTAATCGCTATTTTAACAGATTTAGCCAAGGATGCGTAAATTTTGATGCAAATCACGACCAACTACGTGTAATGGCTTCAAGCTTCAGTTATCATCCGCGGAGTGCTACAACCCTCAATAAACAAGAATTCGTTTCCAAATCTAAAAGGAACTGGAGAAAACAATGCACCTGGAACAGTCGTTCACGATCAAGCGTGTTTGCCGAACGAGCCACAAACTGTTCGCATCTCGCCACCACCGGCTTCATTTCGAACCGAGACGCTACACGTAGAATGAGCGACACGTTCACCACTGAAAATAAACACATGCGCGCTTGAAACTGAAGGGGTCTATTCGTTTCAAGGTCCGGATAATTTAGAGCAACTGCAGTCTATTACTACATAATTGGCATCTGTGTGGAATACTCTTCTAATCTATAACAATAAAAAATAAGCAATCACACAAACTGTTTATAATCGAGCTCCTTCATCCACATGCCTACATCCGCCCACGTCTACAGACAAGGAAATCTGTGTGATAGTTCAAACACGCTAATATTAAGTTGTATAGAACCTGCTACCTGAAAGCGGTTTCCGCATGGGGCAGAAGAAGATGCATCGGAAAAATTCGAGCATTTCGCTCGGTTTAATATCGTCGACGATCAAAGAACTGTGTGCTTCTTCACCAAAACAGTATTCAGCGAAGAAAGACGATAATTCCGCCAACCAACCAGCATTCACGTAGCTGAAATAACACGAATGAACTCATACAGACAAACTTACGAGAAAAGAATCTCAGGTATATGTCTGAACGGCGAAAGTGAACAGTGCTCCCAGAATTTCTACCTTTCCAATGGTACGAGCCACTTTTGTAAAGTGAATAGCATTACGAGCTGAATATTTACTATGGAATCGCTCAGTCACACAAGCTGATACCTTCCAAACAACGCATGTGCAGAAGCAATGCAAAAATACTGCTTCTTAGGCGCAGGGTCAGGTTTTCGATTCCTTTCGGCATTTTTTCCGTACATTCGATGTTTGAAAGGCGGTGCTTTGTGCGACTGAGCGCCTCTATAGTAAAATGTAGGGACCCCTAATCATGTTAGCTCAAGGGCTTTGTTTCGTCTTGCAAACACACTTTAGACCTTTTCCTGCATGGAAAACCCACTGAGTGGCATGAAGTTTTCACTTCTGTGAACGATTTCAAGGATGTTCAAACATAAAGAAGAACTTCACTTAGGTCTCACGCCTTACTTCGTATTCTTCCTTAACATCTTCACTAGAACTGAGCAGAAAACTTTGTGTAAGGGACATTGGAAAACAACGCAAACTTAAACTAACAAGGAGGTATCTTCAACAATGACTTGGAAGCTTCGCCACGGGGACGGCACCGAAAAGTTATCGTAGCACGACTTCGACACCACGATTTCCTCACTCATCTCTCCAAAAACTTGGAATGGTTCGGCTGGCTCCTAAACGAATACTCCATTATGAATCAAGCTGCTTAAATATACAAACCACTACTGGAACTTCCACGGTGCAGGTCGCCAGTTCCGAGCTTAATGCCTTCCTCCACATGTTAGAGGATTCAACCGAAGCGTATCTTTCATGCATTGAAAACTATTCATCCGACGCTTCTAGACTCTCCCGGGAATAACCTTTTCAATGTTTTTACACGCAACGCAGACTATGTCTCAACATTTTCAGAATATGATGAAATTCTAGGAAAATACTTGGGAAAGGCAGTGAAAAAGGAGGAAATATGTGAACGTTGTGAAGGCTTAGTAAACCGACATACTCACAGGAACGGACAGGTACAATTAAGTGGACAAACGGACAAGGTTTATGCATATTTCTGGAGATAGTGTCGAAACCGTTCTGTCTAGAGGGAGATAATTTCCAGCTGCCACATCTTGACCAGCGAGCTGGCACACTGCAAATCATTGGAAATCTTCAAACTAATGAAGGGTGCTCTGGTTGTCCCTTACTTTCTTCTTCACAAAGATTTGACTGAACTTGCGCTAAGCGTCCAATTGTAGCGATAAGTTGTTCCACGAACCGACAAGAGATTTTAGCAGCCTTAGAAAGTCGCAGCGGCAGCGCGAAGACAATCCGTCCAATTCTATCGGCTGTAGATAGCAATTGACTGTTCCAATCCAATCTGACCACCACCTTATTTGCGTAATTCGCTTCCTTTCAACTTTGTCACGTCCGTCAGCCAACAAATGGAAAGACGATTGCTGCGGATGCACAACAAGCCCGGAAGTGGTAAAGAAAGAGGAAAACGCAAGATAAACAGCGCACACAAAGAACGCGAGAGGCTCAAAAATCGCCTGAAAGTCATATGAACACGAGCAATCGGCGCCACTGTGCTCGTAGGCTTAAGTGCCTTTTAAATGACCCTATAGGATGCACACAGGTGAAGTCTCTGCGAATAATGTTCTCAGAGCTAAGGTAAGCTGAGACGTACAAGAAACACATGCACAAAACACCCCGCGTAAACATCAACACCGGCTCGATGAAAAGGACACAGGCACGTGGAGTATGGGTCCCGCAGCGATCGCCGCAATGTGATGACTGCACCAATTCCCGGCGTTTACAATGGGTTTGTCGAAATTGTTCTCATACACAAGTAGGGAATCACAAGGGATCACAACTCGTGAAAACTGACGATATTCACGTATTGCAGTGACGGGCCCTGGTATTGCCAGCGGGACTAATTAATTTCGACCATATTTCTGCTGGTCCACTGAAATATAGCTCGGATTCGAAAAGATGGCTGATACCAAAACGGCGATCATGTCACACTCGGCTGGAGCAGTATTGCTGCATGGTAGTGACAGGCTGGACCCAACACTGCAGACAGCTGCAGCGTTGGTTGGGGTGCGGCACTTCTATTTTCAGCTTAACAATAGAGGTGTTCTAGAACAAATGGATCATTAGCGCAATGGAATTGTGGCTATAGGATGAACAGACAGTTCATTCTAGTCGCCTTACAAAAAACAGCGCTAAATGAACTAGTACACTTCACTCGGCAAACTAGTTACATCAGAAAAACGTGCTGATTTAAAAAATTGCTCCTATCCTCCGCCAGATTTCCAAAATTGGGTCTCAGATCATCTTGATCTCTCCTGGTGAGGGGTGACCATCATACGGTTAGCTCACTTTTAGCCAAGCAAAGATGAAATAATGCGCTAAATTCTTCGGAGGAGGTGGTCACGTTATAAACCCAACTGGAGCGACTCACCTAAATACGTACCAAGACAATATATAAATCTAACAAGTAAGAAAAACCGCAAAAAGCAGGAGGAAAACTTGGCCTGATCACTGTCTGGTGGAGCAGTCTTAGACTCAAAGAGGATAGAACACTTCAAGAAACGTGACCTATTGTACCTTTCTTCACGCATTATAGATTCTAACCTTTGGAACTACCACGTGCCTGCCCTGTCCATCCTTTCGATTTGTTTCACTTCTATTGCTATTGCATATACATACAGCATTGTTACTGCCCTATTATCCATATTTTTCTATTTTTTCGTTGCCCCAATAGTTATTGCATCCGCACTGTATTGAACGCCCCACAAAGGCCACGAGTGGGCTCTGAATAAAACATTTTTAAACGAAAGCGTTAAGCACAGTTGTGTAAACATTATAACGTTAGAGAACACCTAGGCTTGTTACCGCTACGATAAAACTAACAGTTATAAAAAATATACGGGATGGTTATCCCGCTCTAGACTTGCACCCACGCGCTACTCGAACGGGTGGCAGATTTTAAGAAATAACACTGAAAAAGTCAGAGGCTAGTTGAAGATACGAGCGCGATGCGTTACCGGAATGGTGCATGAGTTTTCGATGTACTCAGTTGGCTCAAAGAAGTTATCTGCGCTGATTTCCAGTTATTAGGGCCTCTTCATATTTCGCGACGGGAGCGATTCGTGGCCCACCAAAACATGCAAAATGAAAACGAAGCGATCGCCGCGAAATCTGTTCACACCCGAGCGCTGTAGCTGTCGCTTCCGCCGCCGTCGTAGCCTGTCCATACTTCTCGTTGGCGACTCGTGCGACACTGCTAACGCTAGAGCGCGTAATCGGCCACCGTTGAAGGTCGGAAGAGCTCGAAATTTGCACTCGTGGTCGCTTAATTCAACCATTATCCGGAAAGTATTCTCTATAAGTTTTACCACGATACATCTTACAGTTTCTATAGATCGCCTAGATAGCATCACGTGTTTTTCAACCCTCTTACAGATTTTCATGCTGATTGAAGAAAATTCCCACTGCTTACAGAATTCCTGCGGTTCAAACCATAACGATCCTCCCCTACCGTAGACATATAGGGCGATTGCTTCAGAATGGAGCTAGAGCACACCTTCCGACGTTTCGGGATCCATCTACTCGTTCATGTAATGCTTCACATACTAACTCCTTCACTGAGCATTGCTCAACACAACCTTCACATGTTCTGAACGGCACATTACGATTGCAACGAAGGGACCGAATGAGCGTATAGTTGAATGGTGGGCGTTCATAATATAGGAATTTGGCACTATTGTACTTTCATGACTCCCGAGGTAGAGGAGAGGTCGAAAAAAATTTCCGCCCAAACTTAACCCAGGGGGTATTTGAGATGTTGATCACGAATTTGATATCCGTTTTTGAAATGTCGGCCGATTAGGGCAGGTTACGGTAGGTACGGGCGATTAATGCCGTGGTCACCGAGTTCGCCCAAACTTAGTAGTCACCCGTACCTATCGCAAACTATCCGTGTTATAGCGTAATGCGAGAAACAGATGTCAGATTCATGATCAGCAGCGCAGACTCTGGTTAGTTGTTGTCTTAGAGCTGAAGGTACCCTATGAAGAATACCTTCAGCTCTAAACAGCAACTAAACAATGACGAGACACAATAGAAACGAAAAGGGTGTGGCGAAACAACAAAAGTCATCGAGGACGCTGCCTCGATTGTGCATTAATACGTGTGGTACGCAATACTGCGTCCTCTCGTTTCGCCGCAGCGTCCGCAACCACGCTGTCGCGTCGCTCAGCGAAACTCATTGCGGCGACAGAAAGTATGCACGGGGCCTAACCGTAGCCCATCATACTCCAGCGTAATACAAAAAACGTATGTTAGATTCGTGATCACCACCCGAAATAACGCGCTTTGGCGAAGTCAGGTCGAAAAAAAATCGACCTCTCCTCTATCTTCGGAGTCGTAAAAGTACAATAATGACGGGAATTTTCGACACTGGTGACTTATATAAAGCTCACTCATGGGATTCCTCCCACGACTAGTGCTGCGTTCGTCTTTTCCTTCCCCTCACCAACCGGTATCACGCGTAAAATCAATAAGTGGAGACTCATGGGTTCGGAGACATAAAGCTTAGCGCTATCACTAAAATTAACGATCACTGAATGAAACCGTGCTTTTTCTAGTTTTCACAGCCCAGCTCAAAGCACAACCCTACATGTACCTAGAACCACAAAATCGACTCATTCAACTTAAAGCAGAAGCTGATTCTCTAACCAAACTGACGGTTCCGAATTTCCTTCATTTGTAAGAGGCTCATCATCGTATATAACTCGTGGAGTTATTTGCAAATCAGCACAAACAAAATCCTCAAGGATTATGAGCTTACTAGGGAAGGGTTTCGACCTCCCATGGAACTTCAGGTTGAGACCAGGATTACCAGAAAGAGCTAGGAGTGCTGTTTACGAATATGGGTGACAAAATTGCAAAATGAAATTCCTGAGCGAGTTATGGCCTGCCGAAATCAGGGGGCCTCACCGCAGGCTGGCTTTGCGACACACCTGGCGCGAGAGTGGTGAGTCATCGGGGCTCAGTAAAGGCCTCGCACACTTCTGCGACAACGCCGCTGCCCTATCCTTAACCATAGGGCAGGGACGCAGAGCTCGCCGCCGGCGGCATCCCTGCCCTATCCTTAACAATAGTGGCGAGCGGCATTGCTGCCAATGCGTGTGCGTTGCCGGAGAACTGGTCCGCTTGGCATGATGCCGAGGCTCGCCACATCCCGGAGTCCCTTCCCTAGCCCAATCTAGAGCACAGAAAAGGCCGGACTCTGCCCTGCGATCACTCCGTTCATCTTACTCTCGCCGCTCGCGCGTGACGGAATTTTTCGGGGGCCAGCTCACATGTAATCCGACGTCGTAGGTACGGTTCCCATCGCTTTTTTTGCAATTCACAATTTATCTTCGAAAGACCTTTTGTTCTGAATTATGACACGTGTCTGGCTAAATAGCCGGAAAACTACCATACACGTTTGCTAAAATGGTGAAGGCAAAAAACTGCTATGGTGACATTTTCACCTTCAGTAGGTTGTCTCTCTGGGTCATGTTGAACTCCACGCTATTTGTGACGGCAAACAACCTGACCCTTTTCATAACGTTTTTCATCGGGCCGAAGAAAAAAACGTCTGGAGCTTGAATCAGCGGCAGGAATACTGGTGTCAAGTGAATAACATTCTCATGGGTGGGGCTCGAGTTTTCTTCGCCCTCGTCATCGCAATGGTCACAATCGGGCTCGTCATCAGTAGGCACATCTGATTCCAAATTTTCATCCGTTAGCAACAACTGAAGCTACAGCACCGTCACGTAGAAAAGATAGAAACCTTCTAGCGATCTTCTTCTCCTCACGAATTGGCGCATCGTTGTCGTCTGGCACCCCAAATTCAGCGAGAAGAATGGATACCACATTTGCTGGTGAAAAAGACATAGTGCGTGAAGAAAAAGCAGTAGATCAACATTTTGTTCTTCCTCATCATATATTCTACTTACTTTTTTGCTCCACACAATTTTTGCTTTGTTCCATGAATGCCCCAAAGTCGTTGGAAATACCTCTAGTTATTCAGTATATGATTTGGAGTCTATTTGTGCAAAATAGTAAATAAAGATGTCACCATAGCCTTCAAGCATTTTTACAAACTTGTAGGTAGTTTTCCCGGCTATTTAATCGAACACGTGTCACAATTCAGAACAAAAGGTCATTTCGGAGATAAATTATGATTTACAAAATAAGCGACAGCAAGGTAACCGTACCTGCGACGTCACAGCTGACATGCGGGAGCACTGCCACCGTGCCGCTGCCGCAGCTGGCACGCCCTTCTTAAGGCCCATGCACACTTCTGCGACACCGCGACGCGGCAAGTGGGGCGACAGCCACCCCCGCGAAATCCGGCGGTCGCGGCCGGGCGCGTTAGAGCACCGTTTTACGCAACGAGACCGACGTCCCCATGGATGCCGCGCCGCCAGGAATGGTTTGAACCATTCCGGCCAGCGGCACTCAGCGCGGCGTCGACTGCGATAGCCGCCGCGACAGTCGCAAGAGTGTGCATGCCCCCTCCCTGCGGCACGTGTCGCAATGTCGCGCCGCGGCCGTCGCGGCCCTATGCTTCATCATGGCCGTGCCGCGCAGAAGTGTGCGTGGGCCTTTAGGTATCGCGGCGATTGAAGTATGCCTCCAGCCTTACAGAGCCCCGATGACTAACCACTCTCGCGCCAGATGTGTCGCAAAGCCAGCCTGCGGTGAGGCCTCCCGATTTCGGCAGGCCATAACTCGCTCAAGAATTTCATTTTGCAATTTCGACACCCATATTCGTAAACAGCATTCCGAGCTCTTTCTAATGATCCTGGTCTCAACTTGAAGTTTCATGGGAGATTCAAACTCTTCCCTATTTAGCTGATTATGAGAACAATGAGTAAGTATTTTTAAATTCCTTCCTTTTGGCCTTTTGGACGGAGCCTATGGATGTTATCGAGAAGGAGAGTCGATCACTCTATCTCCTAATGTTGCGACTTATCTGACAAAACAGATGTCCGGATAGTGCTACAGATTGATCGAAGTCTTACTTCTCACAATTCTGAAGAGAAATTTCAAAGAGCACGGAATTATATATCGGTTAGAACATCGATGTATTCAGCGACTATTACGGCGGACCGTATACACTAGCTGTTGGAGAGCCAAAGAAAAACGAGGATCTATCCTAGTCGGGAGGGGGCAGCGGTAAGGTGACAGTTAAGTCGAGCACGACGCGACACCACAGTCTCTGAGTCCGTATGATCTGGCAGTATCTAAAGCTGTGGACAAATTCAAGGGAAGTGACGGAGAGGCCAAACACCGCGTACCACCCTCCGACTAGGACAGATCCGAAAACAAAGGCGAAGCAACCGACCTCTGCCATGGGTGCAGCCGGGTCAGCGTCGGGGAGCCGATCCCAATGGCCCAGCTATCGACCGCCTCTGATGACCGGATGGCGGATGCCGCAGGCTCTGACCTACGTTCGACGCGGACACACCGGTCAGAGACCGTTCGAGGCGGTAAACAGCAACGGACGCTGGTGGACGGGTTGGGTCGTGCACCCTGCATCGTCGAAGTATTGCGGAAGCATTTCAAACACGCATCCGACGGGCACGGTTGAAAGATTGTGTGTACGACTATGCTATTAGGTTGGTGAAAAAGTCTTGCACCACAGCGTATTTTTTTCAAAATTTTATTGTTTCTTTGTGAGCGGCTTTAGTCTGCAAAGTGGATACCATTTACATCTACAACCTTCTGCCATCTGACGGGGAGATCATAAAATCCATTCTTCCAGAATGAAGCCAGCTGTGACTCGAAGAAGTGCTCCACCTCGGATTCCAGTTCGGTTCGGTCGTTGAAGCATCTATCCCTTAGGTGTTGCTTGAGAGCTCGAAAGAGGTGGTAGTCCGATGGCGCAAGATCTGGCGAATACGGTGGGTGGGCAGCACCTCCCACCTAAACTCCTGCAACTTCTGGCGAGACGACCTTGCAATATGGGTGGGGACGAGCATTATCGTGAAGAAGGTAAACATCCCTCCGCCCCGCCGTTTGCGCGACACGGCCTCGCTCAGCTTCTGCATTTGTGTAGCGTAGAAGTTCGCTGTTACTGCGGTGCCATCGTCAAGGAGCTCATGATAGAGCATTCCTAGAGAATCCCATCAACAGCACAGCATTACCTTCCTCTGATGGATGTCCGCCTTGAGGTTATGGGTCACTTTGACGGAGCCACTGGACCTTCTGAGTATGGTTAACGAGGAAGACCCAGGATTCATCTCCCATGACGAGATTCTCGAGAAGTCCTTATTACGAAAACGAACAAGGAGAGACTGAGCGATAGTCAGTCGCGAAGCCTTGTCCGAGTCACGGAGTCAGTCAGTCTTCACTGCAATCGTAGTATTTATGTGCCCTCAGAAGCAAATTGCCACGTATGCGAAATATTCTAGAATGGTTGTGCTACAAATACGTGGCACTAAACAGTCCTTGGAAGTTCCTGTTAAATCTTGAAAATTTTTCAAAATTTTTGTGCAAGACTTTTTCACCAACCTAATATATCGATCAGGGATGTGCGGAATTTCCGTTTCTGTGTTAGGCCCCGCTTATACTTCGACGCCGAGCGACGCGACGGCATGTATAGTGGCCAAATTGATCGATCGCGTTGCCCGATCAATGTGGCCACAATGCGTGGCGTCGCGTCGCTCGGCGTCGAAGTATAAACGGGCCCTTACGCACTCCGTTTTCCGGCGGCCGTTTTGTGCTCCTCCGTTCCGTTCCGCGTTCCGCCTGTTTTTCGACCGGAAGGCGGAAACGGAAATGGTCACTGTTCAACACTAGTTTTCTATTGAACACTACAGCTCATCAATTAAGAGTTCTCCGGCATATAATTGTGAGACAAATACTGTTTGACAACTCCAGTATTAATATTCTTGATATTGGTTAGATGGCTAGAAAAACTACTGAAAATGAGACTGTGCGAGCGCAAGGCAAAATTAATGTGCCATCAAAGAGTGTGCGTTGTGTCCAAAGATTTGAATGATCATAAAATTCTTCCTCCACTAGTTACAAATAGCTACAGAAACTTTGTAAGCATATAGTGCAGTACTATGAAGCAAAGAGTCCAGTGAAGGTTGGGCCATGCGCTCATCTGCTCCGAGATTACATCGGTGTTCCTGATCAATGGGGTAAATTTTATCCACAGTTATGAGTTATGCAATTGATTTTTTAATGACATTTCAAATATCTGCCTTGATCTGTTATTTTCTTGGATTAGGGCTACTTACTGAACTCTGAGACAAAACTATTAACAGTCGCCACATCGTCCATGATGATATAGGTTTGCTAAAATGCTGAGACCATTCAATCCAGATTATCTCTTTCCTGGTCGGAAAGTGATCTAGGTGGTTTCTTCTGTTTCAGCCTTCACCGAGTCAGTTTTTTTTTCTTCAAAATATAGCTTTGCAAGTAAATCTCCAGTAATTAAGCTACTGTTTAAAAATTGAATCAACAAAAAGTCAGCGAAAAACTTGCAATCGGGCTAGATATAGGAGCAGTGGAGAGACTACTGAAATAGTGAGAAACAGTGAGATATAACTCTGAGTTTGTTTTGGTTTATTGCTCCAGCCATAGCTAAAAGGGTATTACACCAATATTATGAATTCATGCCTCGTTATGTTATGTAAGTGAGGATGCGTACTATTCTGCGGAAGAATCTGCTGCTCGGGAAGTTCTGCGCAAGAAAAAATGCAATAAATGGCGAATACGTCCAACTTCCGTCTCCTTGTTTCGTATTCCGGTTTCCGGTCATTTTTGAGCGCTCCGTTTCGTGTTTCGTCTCCCACTTTTTCCGAAAAATTTCAGCACATCCCTGATACCAATACATATATCATCACGTCTCCCTAGCGTCATCGAATAATTTTGTAACCTAGTGGGACGAATTATTAAATTGCATTGAACAAGACTCTATACATGAAACAATCTTTAATGCGCATTTTATTTCCTTCCAAGTTCGTTTGGAAATCGGACTTATTCTCCATCTCTTTATTGTTTACTTGCACACGTCCTACGTTTCACCAGTCAGCTAGTCGTGTATCGGATACCGCTCTAGACTTATATTTTATTTTCTCCTTCACACTTTAAATGAACCTAAAGGTATCAACCTAGCCATAAAGGTAACAACTCCATGCAAATAACGTCGCTCCCTTCATTGACAACGAATAGAGCCGTTGTGTAGTTAGCTAAGCTATACCTTGTCAAGTCTAGCACCTGCTGTCGTTCCCTTCCCTTCGATTGCCCCTCAGTTCGAGCCACTCGCGGTTCGCAGGTAAGGGCCTGTTCATACTCCGCAACGGGAGCGACGGCAGCGACAGGAGCGACAAAGCAACGCATACCCATCGACTTTTCCCAGGCAACGACTCGGCACTGATCGATACATATTCTCGTCCTGTCGCTCCCGGCTCTGCCGTCGCCCCCGTCGCGAAGCATGGACAGGCCATAAAAACCTCCGCATACCTTTGCGGCGGGCGGCGAACATCCTCAAACGATAAAATCATGCCGCTCACCGGCGACTGCGAGCGGCGAGCTCCGCGTCCCTGCCTTATGGTTAAGGACAGGGCAGCGGCGCTGCCGTAGAAGTGTGCGGAGGCCTTAGAGCATAGTTTGTACCTGCGGCATCATGAATGCCAGCGATGTCGAATTCTCGCGGCACCCCGTTCGCGCTCCGAGGTTGACGTCACGGGGCGAGCCCGCAGCGACCCATCATCTGGACAAAAAGTGCGTATCGATTGGAACGATCGATACTAGACGACCGCGGCTGGTAGTACGAACATGCAAGTTTTCGCCGCGCGCGCGGCGGCCTCTGCCGCACGCGCGACGAACCGCCACTAACGCATCTCCCTTGGGTGGGCTGTTATGGGGGAGATGGAGCTCTAACAAAGTCCGAGTTATGCTCTTTTGTATCTAGATATTTGGATTTTAGAAATGAAGCTTCTTGTCATAAAGGGAGACTGAATCTTTTCACAATGGAAGCATTTGTTTATTTCTTCGATTAGGACATCCAATTCCCTCCCGAAATATCGATTTTGTCTGATTAAGTGCATCGGAGGACCCTCAGATAGCTGAGCAGAGGTAGCAAAAGAATTTATGCAGTTACAAGAGCATTAGACTTTGTAACTGTAGCAGCACACACTACACAGATGTCGCGCTTGCCGCAGCAGTCGCCGCGGCTGCAGCGCGCTTTTGTATGTTCAGCTTGCTCCCCTACGACCGCCGGCCTGGCCTTCCCGGAGGACCACTTGATACGCTCGCGTTTCCCGCAAACTATAAACGAGCTCCTCGGACGCAATAGTAGTGTTTCAGGAATAGAAACCGCTTTCTCTAATAATTGGACTACTTGCAAATGGCAGAGAACATATCTGAAGGTGAAATAACGTTTCAAGGAACTCGAAACAATGTTTCAAAATTTTCCATATTTTAGAGGACACAACAGTACCGTGTAAAGTTTTTAATTTCCTGCAACACAGAAGTATAGGACTGTCCTACATGGTGACCGCCTCCAAGCCGCTCTGCACCGCTGAGTGTTGCAGGAAAAACTACTCTGTTTAGATGGGAATGGAGTTCCCACCTCTATGGCTAAGTTGATGCCTTTAGGTTTATTTCAAGTGTGAGGAAGAAAACAAAATGTAAGTCTAGAGGTATTCGATGCGCGACTCCCATCGAAGTAGCGACCGATTTTTCATAAAATAGGTGAACATTTTGCAGGCAATCGTTGCTGGAGCTTCGCCTCCGGCCCATATCCAACCAGCGTCAAGCAAAATCTATGATTTTTCTCCTAAACCTTCCTAGTTTATTTTACTCTACCTACAAGGTTTATCTAACACAGAGTTCCAAACACGTTATTGTTGTCGAGCACTGTCCCGAAGGACGATGTCATATATTCCATGAACAGAGTCCATTTGTAGTAATCTTTGAATCTACCTACGTTGGACGTATTTCCTCAATGTTATTGAGAAGAAAAAGGATGGTGCCCACTCCCTACACTTATATAGCGAATAATTCAGCCGTCCGACGAGACTCCAGCATGGGGTGTAAGTGTAAGACAGTGCTTTTAAGAAGAATTATGCATAGATGAGCTTTTGATATAGGTCTTCCCAGAACAAGAGACTATTTAGGCTTCTTAAAACGTGTTGATTTTGATTTAAATAATAATCAGCGCTTACAATGGTTTGAAAAGTCTAACCATTGTAAGCGTTGCTAAGCTTAAATGGTTAGACTAACTCAGCCATGTCTGTAGTGGGTCAGTCGTTCTGTTGCTATTGAGTGTATGCAATGTATAATGTATGTATAGGCGATATGGACCTGAAGAAGGGCTTAAGGCCCGAAACGTCGTCAATAAATATTCGACTACATCGAGCTTCACTACTATGAAAACGAAGATATAGACATGAAGCTCAGGGAAACAACTGTCTTAAGGGGTTTGCGAAGTGTATAGTTTAGAGTGAAATTGGTATGTATGGCTATTCTTGTAAGTGTAGTTACCATGTGGCACTAAGCGGTCACAAATGGCAGCAATGTTCCTCGCTTTCTCGCCTGACCAGGAGACTATCCTAAAGGCCCCCACAGAGTTCTGCTGCAGCGCCGCGGCCCTATGCTTAACCATAGGGCAGAGACGCAGAGCTCGCCGCCGGCGGCGTCCCTGCCCTATCCTTAACCATTGCGGCGAGCGGCGCTGCCGCAGAACTCTGTGGGGGCCTTAACGGTAGGCTTCAACGGCGGATGTGATGTATATGGAGAAAAGCGCCTACGCTTTAAAGGATAAAGGACGGCGTTATTAAATCCCCTTTGGATGCGCCACGCATTCTACTTCTACGGGATGTCGTGGAGGCGAGTTGGATGCGTAATTGACCACAACCGCCGGGATGCCTCCGCTTTAAAGATTCGAAAATGCAAGTATCTCTACTGAGTCGTGTAAATAAGACAGTTTCAGCCGATTAGAGTTTGCGTGTCGCAGATAAAGGTATGCTTCCTTCTAAGCGGCGGTAGTCGGTGGCCTTAGGGGGTAGGGTGGCGAACTCATGGCGAAGAGCTACCAGGTTCGACCCTCAATGAATGTTGGCATTGATCACTGCCAATCTGATACAAGGTGAACCCTCTCGCCTGAGCCACGTTGCGCCCTATCAAACACTCATTACTCGCCGATACACTTACAACCGAAAAAAACCCGTCCGAGTTGTCCACGGTGCAACGCCCACAGCCGCGCGATTCAAACATAGATTTTATTAACCATGGAACGCTCTTACTACAGGCTTTATACGTTGGAGCCAGGGATGAAGGACATTAACGACGCTACGACGCTCTATGGGATTCTCTGCCCATCAGAAGCCCCCCCCCCCCAACCCTATTTGCGCCGAAGAAGCATGCAAGTAAATATCACTAGCTGCAACGACTGATTAGCAGAGGGATAGGTAACTCGGTCCCGTAACGATTTCCCTGAATTTCACTCCGAAACTACTGTGAATAATTCAGACGGGTTTTTTCCGGTTGTACGTCTATCAAACACTACTTGCATTTGCGTATTTCTGATGCAGAGTAGCTTATGTCCTTGTACACCACTTATGTCATTCAGATCTACCGTTGGAACAGTCTTCTGGTGCGACTTCCTCACTCGATGAAGGACTGTGTTCCGGTGCAATTCTGAAAAGAAAGCTCCACCTTCCGTTTGGTTCAATTCTATAGCAGATACTCAACCATAGGGCTTCGTACAAAACCGTTCTCGTGTTATATGACGTCAGTTACTTAAATCCAGCTTTGTTCTGCATTACCGGCACCGCTCGAGACTGCCAGCGGACGATCGGATTGAACTGCACGTCGCGCCGGCTATCGTGCTCCAATCGACGTTCGGCCACGTTGCATAGAAATTGTTCCGCAGCCGCAATCGCCGTCGGTGTCCATGAATTTTGCCAGAGATGTTATCGTCCTCTCCGTGTATTGTGGCACGCCTTCTTATTTGGGAGCTTCAGGGTGATCAGCTGCGATGTCGTACTACGAACAGGCGGGCTCGAGCGTTGCGACCATTGATCATCGGCGAAAATGGGACCAGGTCTGCTATTTTTGCAATGGCGCAAGTCGCTATGTTCTCAGAACCTCAGTCAAGCACTGCCTGTTTTAGGAAGAGTTCGAAAAGAAGGCCACGGAGCGAATAAAGGCGGAGAAGTTGGAGGAAGCTATCAAAAAAGGCGACAAGCCAAGAGACGAGCCGAAAGTGAAAAGGGAGTTGCTGAAGGCTAGGGACTATAAGGTATGACGAGCTTCCATGTCTTAACAGTGACAAACTGCCATTCTCATGCACACGAGTTTTAGGTTGATCTTGAATCGAAATTGGGACGGTCGGTCGTAATCAATAAAACGACACCTGCCGCTGAGACCGGTGGTTACTATTGTGATGTGTGCGATTGTGTGGTTAAGGACTCAATTAATTTTCTCGACCATATAAATGGCAAAAATCATCAAAGGTCAGTCGATCTCTATATTCTTAAGAGTGTCAGCAGTGGAAAAGCGGGTTTTTTCTTCAGGAATATGGGAATGTCTATGAAGGTGAAGAGAAGTACGCTGGATGATGTGAAGGAGCGATTTAAAATCAAGCTGGCTGAGAGTAAGCATACTTACCGTGGATTATCCAAAGCTCCCCAGACAGCTTTTTTCAACCTCACATGCTTAAGAGGAGTACGAGAAAAAACAGAAGAATATGGAAGAGATACTAGGCGATGTATACGAGGAAGAAGCCAAGATGAACGACTACAAGAAGGTAAGATAGGTGCACCTTTATTTGTCTACTTCTTACCTGAGGTTAATCCACTGTGCATTTAGGAGAAGAAGGCTGAACAGCGGAAGCGGAAACTTATTGAAGCCGCTCCAGAAGAAGACGATATCGATCCAGAACTGAAAGCGATGATGGGCTTCGGAGGATTCGCCACAACAAAAAAGAAATAGCGGCCTTATACGGAGACTTTATTCCTTATTCTCGCTTATAAATGGCTCAAGGAGTGCAGTTGTATATCCATTTACTAGCAGCACAGTCACGTATTCCTTCTAGCCGGAGTTGTGGCCCATGTCTGCAGATTTTAATTTGCGACGAAATGTGGCAGGTAGTGACGAGCTGTGCGTCAAAAGGACGAGTTCTCCGTATACAGATTGAGCAATCGTTTCGGGACCACGGTTGCTCTACGTCTTATTCACTGACTGGTGGATTTTGGTAATCTTGTCGTCATTTTACTCCTTATTCAACTTTCATTTTTATGTTCTTCTGAAAGTTTCCTCCGCATCCTTGTACTTTTTTGAATGAGAGATATCAACTTCCATGAGGCGGTCGATAAACACTAAGAAAAGCGAACCAAAGAATCATCCTCCTCTGCTGACTATCTGATTGTGGTGAGTCTGAGTGTCCATGTTGTCCCGAAGCGATTGCCCAAGATTTATGCGGAAGACACAATATTCTTTTTACGCAACTTAACTCAACCCTGGAACATTTAGCGAAAATGTTAATTTTTAAGAGGTTTTGAGTCCTGATTCGCTCCTCTTACTCATCGCAAAGTTATTGGTGTTGATCTCTTTGGGGTCTGCGATGAACATGGACCACAGGGCTCCTTAAAGTTGTACCCCGTGTCCGACAACATTGCATGCTCTACGATCTCGGACCCGATTGGTTGAAATAAAGGGCTAGACGATATTTTGTTGGATTTGCCGCTTTTTCATGGTTGATTGCCTTGCTATACTTTCGTCACCTTGTTCGTCTTTAAATCTACGGATCAATATCGATGGCTATCGTACGAACGCTCCTTCAAGCGTCCGAAGCATAGAACCGCTTAGAGAGTAAGTCGTAGTGGTCATTCAGATCTCGTAATGGGTGCGAGTAGGGTGCGGGACGTCGCAGTCGTTCTTCTCGTCGCCTGCGTTGCGTTTGCTGCTCAGCCGACGTCGCTGGATGATAAGGTGGGGATCGCTTCCCCTTCCCTACTCCCATCAGCGGATCGGTTCGCTTTCTTCTAGGTGAAAGCGCTTCAAGATTTGCTCTATCGGCAACCGGCGGTGAGGCTGAACATGGATCGCTGGAAGACGTTCGTCCGCCAGCAACCGCGTAACTACAGCATGTTCGTCATGTTCACCGCATTGTCGCCTGGTGTTAACTGCCCCATCTGCAAGTGAGTGATCTTAAGTTAGCGTGAGTGCATATTGTAGAAATTTGCCTAGGTTGTGATGGCCTAGCAATACTTTTCTAGGAATAAGCAGTGGTGAATCTATTTGGCCTTTAATAGAAACACAATTTTTCTCCTTGGCACCTCGGGTTTGTACAGGTAATTACATCCATTTTTTCATGAAAGTTCACTCACCGTAAAGTCAGCGAATAGTAAAGTAGCAGTTCTGGAGACTAAAGGTCTAGGTAGAGATCCAATCCAAATATAAAATAAAAAGCCTTTGATTGATCGCCATGTCGGGTAGACTACCACTCTAGCGGAAGTGTGAAACATAGAGCACCACCTTACGATTGAACACCGTTCCTAATAGAACATTACTGTCACGGGTTCTTGGCCCTTAAACTAATGTTTGGATTTATGGCGCAAACATGATTTAGATGAATGAGTGGCTTTGTTACAGTCCCACCCACTCGAAAAGTTGAAAAGTATAGGCCACCATGGCATGGACCTAGAGGTTTTATGAAATAATCTTCCTGAATAGCCTCATCACACTTCGCGAATTTAGCTTGTGGTGTCTCTGTTGTGCAATTTCTTCATTAAGCAAGGCCATGCTGGATCGGAAACCCAATCAAGTCCATGTATTTTTTATTATCGATTTTCCACTGTTCTACATTAAGGCCGGCATACGACGAGTTCATGATTATGGCGAACTCATATCGCTATGCGCATGCTGAACTCAAGCAGGTGTACTTCGCCGTTGTTGACTACGAGGAAGCACCTCAGATTTTCCAAGCGGTTGGTCCATCAAAGCGCGTCTTCTTCGGTTTCTGGGGAAGGTTGACGCTCAACATTCCAGTTTAGATGAATCTCAACACCGCTCCCATTCTGTACCACTTTGGCGCAAAGCTGCAGGGTAAGAAGAAGCCGGACCAGATGGACTTCCAGCGTCATGGTTTTGACGCCGATGCTATGGCACGATTTGTGGCTGATTACACAGATGTACAGGTACGAGGCTAAAGTCTAGAGCGTTGAATATCAGTTTTGCAGTTTACAGTTTCCAAACACATTTCATCGTTAGGGGTTCGTTTTTTTTTTCAACTCATTGTAACAAGCGTTGGAGTTCATTACCAAGCATGATTTCTTTAAGATTCGCATTCTTCGACCACCGAACTACGCAGCTCCTGTTGTCATTGTGCTTCTGCTAGCTCTTGTTCTGGGACTACTGTACATGAAGCGCAACAATTTGGAGTTTCTGTACAACCGTACCAGTTGGGGACTGGTGTGCTTGGTGCGTGATCGTTATAGATTATTTTGAAATTAGATTTGGTCCCTAAACGTCTGCTATGATCTATTTTTGTTTTAGTGCATCACCTTTGTGTTCCTTTCCGGGCAAATGTGGAACCACATTCGTGGACCACCGTTCATTATGAATAACCCACAAACAAGAGAGGCCAGTTTCATCCATGGATCGACACAATATCAGGCATGCGTTATAGATATTTCTTCAACCATTCATGGTCTCCAAGTTTTATTTGGAAGACGGAACTTACGTAACCGAGCACAGCGCCTGATAGACCCGTTTTCAGCTGGTGGCCGAGACGTACATCGTTGGCGCTCTGTATGCTGCTATCACATTCGGTTTCATCCTGTTGAACGAAGCGGCCAGTCCAAGCGGAGAAGGCTCTGAAAAGAAGAAATCGTCAAGCTCGAAGCCGTTCTTTGGAATCAATAACAACAGTAAGTCTACATTTGAAAACTCGGGTGAAACGCAGAAAACATTTTGCTTCCAGTGCTTGCCTACATTGGACTGGGCTTCGTAGTGGTGTTCTTCTCGCTGTTGCTGTCGATCTTCCGCAGCAAGTATAGAGGATACCCCTACAGCTTCCTCTTCAGTTAAAATTTAGCTGGTTGAGAGTGGTGCCTTGGATGGTCAAGTGCGCAGTCGCGTTCTCTCCAGTGCTGGTGGAGCGCGTTTGTTATTGTCCTATGTATAAGTTATTCTCGAGTTTCTAGGGTTACGTTACTTTATCCATCTATGGGTTATGTTGTTTTGAGAGAGTGTTGAGACGGCGGCATGATTGGTAGCGTTGTACTGTGACATTTTAAAGTAATAAATATCGTTGTTTCTTACAACTTCAGTGATTACAGAACAAAGGCAAACTCTAAAGCACAGTTATCATTCAACCTCTGTCAATATCGGCATTGAGGAAGGCTAGCATCACATGAAGAGTAGGTCGCATTTTGCAAAATTAGCTGGAATGAGCAACGAAAACTTTTGGACGAATCTCAAGGTGTTCACCATTCTCGCACTCAAGTACAGAACATTTCCCTAAAAACGCCACTTATTGTTGTTTATTTGATAGGCTGCAGGGCCGTTCTAGTGGGGTGATATCAATGATCGCCTAGAATGTTACCTTGCATGTAGGTTGAGCTCATTTGATATGGTGCAGCTTCAAGGTGTGGTGATGTGCTCGAACGATGGAAATGGAAACATTGTGAAGGAGCAGATAGGTGCATCAGATTACCTTCCTCAGATCCATGCATAATGTTATGTCGTGGGACAATAGCAGCAGCCCTCGACTTAGGCACGGATCTAAGCTGCCCTTAGTGCATCTTTTGCCACTCTTAGCAAAATCGACAGATGTAGACGTCCCGAGACGAATTTTTTTCATTGACGAAGCAGAGGAGTCAGCGAGTCCAAAGGGTGCCCAGACAGTTTGCCAGAAATGGAGAAGTGTCATCCCTACCTATTCTATGGCTGTCTACCTGAGTCGTAGTAAAGTTATAGATCGATTTCCAGCACTACAGTGCCTGCTGGGGCTAGGATGCAATCCTAGTTGGAAGGGGCCACTCACGATACAAGCGATCGCCTCTCCTATACCGCACAACACCTCCCTTGAGTCATCCCATATTCAGCGGATGTCCACCTACGTCAGAAACAGTCCTGGACAACGATGTGGTGCGCAGACTTTGTACAAACTCCGGAATATGACATGCTATTTGTGTCCAACTTTAAATGAAATCCAGCGACCCAGCACCGGCATTGAGCATCCAACCAGCGCAACACGCATTCTTCCTTTAGTGGTGTAGCATAGAATGGATCTTTGTAGTCAAAACAAGCTTAAAAACACCAGAAAATGATTTCTCCTGTATTCTTAAGCCTTCAAATCCCATCTTGTTAACCTTTTCACGACACGCGCGATTTTCGGGTGACTGCCGCGTGAGACAACGCGCATTTTCTCCACGCGCTGATTATTTGACTTATTTTATTTGTAATATTTGTTGAATATGGAAAATAGTAACGAATGAAGTTTCCCAAGGACCGTCTTATCCACAGATATAAGTGGACTTATTGATTAATATTCTAGTATTAAACGCGTGATAATTTTCCACGAACTATCTTTATGATGGTGTCCGATGACACCGTCGGACAATGTCGCGAAGGGGTTAAGCAATGTTATGCCGATGGGCACAATTAAGCGAGACCAGTGTCATCTATTCCCGTTCGAATTGTGGGTTGATGTGCAGGTTTATACTGTGGCGGGCGGTTGCTGCCGTTGCGTAGTGGATCGCGTCGGCGTTCACGTGGACATTTGGTCGATGCGTAATCCACGCTGAGCAACGAAAACGATTTGAACACGAGCAGTTTGGATGGGACATATCCCTCCTAGAGGTGTCTGAGCGGTCTTGTCGTTTCTAGAGGTGTCTATAGGTTTGCGCGTTCAATGACAAGAACGAGCTCCGATGACAACGGCTTGGAACGATGTGCAAATTTGGGGATACAGTAGCAGACGCTGGATCATTCAAACGGCAGTAGGCGATTAGTTATAACTGCTATCGTCAGGTCAAGGCAATTATACCATTTTCATGTCAAATTGGACACTCTTCAAGTCAAATTGGGTAATTTTCAAAGCAAGCTTGGCATTTGAAATTAACGGAACATCTAGCAAATCAAAAGCGGCTGCTAAAGCAGAAGATGCGGTTTCGAGTCCCGCCTGGCGCAAGACTTTTGATCGCAACAAAACATCCTATAACAGCATACAGCCTCTCTAGCAGCCGGTCTAGGCTTAAGCGAATGTGTTGAAACAATGTTCAGATTAATTTCAAAGTTTACTTTGAATAGGGGCCAATTTAGTTTGAAAAGAGTCTAATTTGGATGAAAAGTGGAAAAAAATTCGTTCCTACATTGCAAACGCCAATTGCCTGAATGTCTAGCAGCTGTACTCTGAAGCTGAACGACAACCGTTCATTTGACCGCATCCGCCCGCGGACACTATGATGGTGAGCGCTTTAATTGGGAGAAATTGACCGTCCATGGAAGTGTGAGGCGCAACCAGAGAAAGCACTAGCGGTAGGTGTATTAAGCATTAACCCATCCATCGGTCTGCATTGATCTATCGGTTCGTGTCCCGCGCAGGTCACCAAAGCTCCCGGCCCTCCTGATGAGTCAGTGCTGAGTTAGTGAGTGAGTCATTTGGCACCAGTATTCTCTTGAAAGGATGAACCGCTGACTTCTTCATCAAATGCTCATCGCAAACTATTGTACGAACGAATTCGCTATAAATTGTCTATCCTAGGAGTCGAATGAATAGCGCATGTCACAAAAAGACTGGTTTGCGCGGTCCCTTTATCCCTGTATTTTTAACAAATACTTTCTATATAAAAGTGGCAATTGTGAACAAAAATCTTTTATGCATTGAAAGTTCAGAGCTAAAGATAAGTTCAGCAAAAATTGTTCAAAATATCTGACAAGGTCAGTTTTACAGAAATCGAGGTCGATTCGCATGTGCGGGAGCTCGATCTAACTAGACGTCGGCTGTTGTTCGCTTCAAATTTCGACCTGCTGCCACAGCTCGAAATGCTGACTTTACGATGGAATCTACTCAAGAAAATCGAGAACTTCAACGGACTGCGGAGACTAACTAGGCTATCGCTCTACGATAATCAGGCAGGTCATTCCGAAATTGTAACTGATGTCTAATGGTAAGTTTTTGGAACATGTCGCGAAGGTGAGCAGCATTTGGAGGAGCGCGCCAGCCAATAATGGCCAAGCAGAGCACAGACTGAACACATGCCAGCCGTACACGGCACGCCCATTCAATACGGTCTGATTGGATGGGGCGTTTCCATCTCCCAACGCTGCCCGTCCTCGCGACATAGACCGAAATTTTTTCCCAGAAATCTTGGCGTTTACGAAAACATACTGAACCTCTTCCATAACGAAACGAGCTTCTTCCTGAGTAAACTAGATACTCTTCTATATGGTGAGAATACTTTTTGTTCAAGAAAGAGGTTAGCACAACTTTGTTTGACATATTTAAAATTCACCTGCTCCAACTGTGGAACACACTGTTTGGAATTTTATTTAAAAATTTTAAGGACAAGTAAAGGCTTCAAGCTTTTTTAAAGACCAGGAAGGCAGCAGTTTTTTTAGTGATGACACAAGAGATTGCGCCATGCACTCGTAAATGACGAAATTTTCATTTGACCGAATGCAAAGATTTTGTTCGTGTGGAATTGCACAGTTGTCAACGGTACAACAGAACATTTGTAGAAGACGCACACTGCTATTTCAAAGCAGCATTTACGGCAAACAATTAAATAAGTGTCTCAATGAGCTAGACAAGTGCATGGCAGAATTTCTTCCTCAGGCAATGAACAATCGCTGCACTGCCTTCCTACACTTTAAAACAAGCTTTAAACCATTATTTTCTGGGAAAAAAGAAAATTTCTGAAGAAAAAACAAAAATTTCATAAAATTTCACAACCTATTAGCCAGATGAGTTTTTAAGAATTTCAAAGATCATACTAAACTTTCTTTGGACGAAAAATTATTCTAGCCTTCTCTGACAGCCTTCGATTTAATCTGAATGACAATTGGTTTGATTTGGAAGATATTCTGTTTGATGTCTACTTTTTGATAGAAAGCAGCCTAGAAGACCTTTGCGGACCTTGTCGTGAAATGATGCTATTCGGGAGACGCTTTTGGGGAAAGAGACAGTAGAAGACGAGGCGTCTACACAAAACTTCTCCAGGCATTCACAGTGGCCATTCGAGACGAGGGTCAAGTCTGGGGTTCGATTTTTTTTCCGAAAATTAACGATCCTCATCCCCTTCCAGAGCAGATTTCATAGACCTCCTTAACTCCTTACACAGATTAACCTTCAGATCTGTTTTTCTTTTTCGGCTTTTAGCTGGCTTTTGTATCTCATTAAAATTGTCTTTCCAAGTGTGGCTTCGACAACGTTCAGACTAGCACAGCTTTGCTGGCTGAGGGAGGAGTGTTACGAATACGGAACTGAATCCTAAATCTTTATAGTCTTCTCAAGGCTAATTCTCCTACAGTAAAAGTAGAGGCTTCCCGGGGGACGGTCAGGAGGTACACCCGCCCCCGCTGGGAGGCGTGCGATCTTCCTCTCATCCCCCTTGCTCACCCACCCCAACCTCCTAGGCTTCACCGAGAGTCTAACGGCTGCCTTACGAAACCTTTGACACACAAACAAAAGTTTACGGTCCGCAGAAGAGCGGCTGTACCTCCTGACGCCACGCCCCCCAACAGGGGGCGGGTGTACCTCCTCTCACGCTGCCAGGTTTCCCTGGAGCAGTCTTCAAATCAGTCTTGACGTGTTCAAATTTCTGCCAATTTTTAGCAGAATGTCATGGTACAACACTTTTTTCTACCTGAAGGAGCGACATCCTGATCTGAAGCTGTAAAACTTCGACGTTAATTGCTAATGGTAATTTAAGTGTTTATTGGAAGATCTACAAATTTTCTTAGTGTACAAAGATGTTGTGAAGCACTCTTCAAACCGCTCACGGAGTCGTAGCCGAAGGCTTGTCCCGTCACAGCGACAGGAATAAATTTTCCTACTTGAAGGAGACAACATTAAAAGGTGATATTGTGTCTCATAGAATTTTAATCCCTGATTGTTATGCAGAAAAAATCAAGTCTTTCTGCAACGACTTTCTATATGATTAGGGTGGGGGAGGGGTGGAAGAAGTATTGAAATCCTCGCACCTCATAAAATAAAATGTCTTTTCTATTTGAATGATATGACCTATAGAGAGAAAATTCTACCATACAAAGTTTAAGTTTTTTTTCCTAAAAAACAGTGAAAATTAAGCAGAAAAAGAAGAAAAAATTATGCATTAAATTAAGAAGATACTGAAGAAGTTAAGAGCTGATATGAAAGCACAAGTAAATAGAAATTTTCTGACATACGGCCGGTGGAAAATTGCCCCAGGCATTCGTTTGGATCCTTGCCTTTTACACTTGACTTGCGTTTCGCCTGAGTGCTTGTCATAATTTCCCCATAATGCGGCCTCGGCATCTTCAAGACCTTCATTTGCAGCTGTGGTATGGCGTTTCAGCGCTTGTAGCGCTTACGTTTTTAGAATACCCAGCATTCTGCTGTAATCTGCAGTGTGTTTCAAGTTTTAAACTTGAAAATAAGCCCAAATTAATTGATACGGCAACATTATGGAGAAATTATGACAATCATTTAAGCGAAAGACAGTCAGACGAGTACAAAATGCAGTAATTCAAAAGAGTGCGTGGCGCAATCCCCACCGGTCATATATCAGAAAATTTCTATTTACTTGTGCTTTCATATGAGCTCTTAACTTTTTCAGTATCTTCTTATATTTATATTCACATACATCTACATTTATATTCATATATGTGCATTTATATCTATATTATTTCATACGTCAGAGAATTTCTATTCTCCAGTTCCTTCATATAAAATCTCAACTTTTTCAGTGCCTTTGCTGGCAGAAAAGTATCACTTTCCGCGGCGCTTACATTTTTGGGACATCCTGCAATACATAAATTGATGCATATATGTACATAGGGTTCCACTCGATGATCATAACATCTCTACTTCAGTAAATAAAGTAAATAATAATGTTCAGTAAATACTTCAGTAAGTAAAGCTCTCTACATTGGCAAAGTTACATATGGAAAACAATTTATTAAGAGATACGAAAAAAGCCGAGAAGCCGAAAAATTAGAGTCGCCGACAACCCTCTCCTGAAACCACGATACGATTCCCGTAATCTCCTAGGGGTGCGCTTGTTATGAAAATTAGTCAGTGTGCTTGGAAGCAGAAAAGCACATGGAGAGCTTATTAGAAACTCTTATTCATTGAAGAAACCTTTCGAATAACATACGTATTACAGTTGTTTGCTTAATCAGAAGCCATTCAGATCACAAGGATAGAAAACCTGTTCGATCTGCCGAATTTGGTTGCTCTGGACCTCTCGTACAACCGAATTTCAAAGATCGAAGGACTTCATGAATTGCGAAATCTTAAGGAACTGTATCTCACAAGAAACAAACTCACAAAAATTGAAGGGCTAGAAAACGTCAGTTTTTGTAAGATCGTACGAAACCATAAGGAGTGCAGGTCAGAGAACCTCATTGCAGCTAAAATCTCTGGAGCTTTTGGAACTTGCCGATAACCGCATAAAGAAGATCGAGAACTTGGACTCTTTAAAAAACCTGCGAAAGCTGTTTCTGGGCGCGAATCAAATCACAAAAATCGAAGGTGAGACAAGACCGGCAGCCATTTTCGCGTCGGCAATATCGCGATGCGTCTAGGGCTGTCCTCCTTACGGGAGCTGGTGGTGCTGAGCTTCATAGGCAACGCGATCAGAACAATCGAGGGCCTCGAGTGTCTAACGAACCTCACTGACCTGGCCCTCTCACAGAACGGCATCGCTCGAATCGCAGGGTGAGCACTGGAGTCTTCCTCCAGTGGGAATTCCACTCCACTCCAGCGTGTATGCTGTGCTGCTTCAGACTCACCAACAACGTCGCCTTGGTCTCGCTAGATCTGAATGACAACCAGATAGAAAAAATTGAGAATCTCCAGCACCTAGTGAAGTTGAGGAGCCTGTGGATACGAAAAAATCGGGTAAAACTAGCTTCTCGCCGTAGTGCTGAGCTGGCTAAGCGAATTCTTACCTAGATCTCGAACTGGTCCGAAGTGGCCTATTTGAAGCGTTTGCCAGCTTTGAAGGATGTTACGCTGGAGATGAACCCCATCTACAGGTTCGTTGTTCGAATTTTTCAAAACTTCTCAGTATTTTTTCAACTTTTCTGCTGGTGACCCCATTGTTTAACTAGCCGCCGCATGGCATCGTCAGTTAGCCGTGTCCGAAAAACAAATGTTTGTGGTATCGAGAGCCTTTCCTAAAGCATCGGAACAGATTGACGGGAGGGGGTTCCCTCTATGTATAGATGAGGGACCAATTCCCTAGTCATACGTTGGCGTTTATTGTCTGAAGAATCTGGCCAGGATCGCCCAACACTTTCGTTTCTCAAAGCAACCACATTTCTCATAATCAACTCTTTGCATGCTGTCGGCGCTGGTAGTGAGCAAAGCGGCGCAGCGCGCAGTAGGCGCTGATTGCACGCGCGTCGAAAATCGATCGGTCGATAGGCAGCGACCGCTTCAACTAGCTGGAAGCATATTCGTTTGAGCAGCAAAGAACATTTCCTCGTTCAGCAGATGCTTTGCTCAATCCACTTCGCATTCAGGACTTGCTCAAGTACCACACAGATGAGAAATGCGAAAAAAATCACGAAAAATCTGGCGCTGCTTCTGCTGTTAAAGTTGCTTTCTTGAAGCTAGTCCACCATTTACTGTGTGGGAGAAAGAGAATGTATATCATTTTCACGTCGAAATGGACTTTTTTCAAATTAAACTGGACACTCTTCGAAGAAAATTTAACACGACTTTCTTTGAGATTTCTTGATTCACTCTCCGAAATAAATCAGCACGTTCTTTGAAATATTATAAATTTTCTATGAAGAGTAACCGTTGAAAGGTTGCCTAAAGGTGCGGGAAACCGGCATAGTTTTAATGCCAAAAAGAGTTTGTTTCATGCGCTTGTTCAGAACCTCGCGATTGTCATTTGATTGATAGCGAAAATTCTCTTTTTATGAAATCGCTCACCAACAGTGTATCAAAAATAATTATAAAAAACACAGGTATCTTAACTCTGCGCTGTTTCAAGTAATATGCACTTACAGTACCAATCAAATGAAAATCGCAACTAGCTAGGCGAGTGCATGGCGTGACCTCTTCCTTTGACAAGCTAGAGAACTGCCGCCTTTTTGTAATCTAGAATGAGCTTCACGCCACAATTTTTCCTCAAAAGACGAAATTTTAAACACTGTGTTCAATTATTGGAGCAGGTGAATTTAAAAATTCAAAGAAAGTCATATTGGATTTTACTCGAACTAAAAATTGTTCCAACCCTTTTAGAGAGTATCCAGTGTAGTGTGGAAGCAGCTCGCTTTAATTTAACAGATTTTCAGCTTGATTTCAAAAACGTCAAACCTGCTTCGAAGTCCAATTTCATTTGAAAAATGTCCAGTTTGATGTGACTCAGTTGATACCTTTCATTTTAAGTCGAACACTTTCAAAACTATAGTATTAGGGGGAGGGGGGCAAAAGTAATGAGACACCCCATGCCGTGTCCAAATATCTCGTGGCTGGAGTCTGGTTCCGTGCTTATCGTATTTGTATGTTTGTATGCTACTTACTGAAGCCCATCTGAGAAGTTACCTCTTACGCCCTTTCCAGAAGCATGCCAAAACCCCAGCCTGTCTCATGCCGAAACCCCAGTCTGACGAGTCGACCTGTGTCGCGCAAATCTCGCCCAATTCCCAACCCCGAGCAGCCTGGGCTCAATATTCACGCAAGATGAGAAGTACGTCTTCTACCTTAACCCTGCCAAGCAGCGAGTCTGGGTGAGGTGACCTGTTACCGACCTTCGTTCGGCGAGATGTTCACGGCGAGAAGCATCTTTGGAGCTTTTGGGTCTGCGCCCATGGATCGGTTTACCGGAAGCTGTTTCCCAAGAGCACTACGATGAACTACTAGGCCATGGTGAACGAAATGGAAGAGATGGGCCGGCGACTCGCTCTCATTCATTCGCAGCGCTTCAAGATGGTTCTCCTCTTCGACAACGCCGCACCTCATCGGGAACAAGTAACCACGGAGAAGCTTGGCCAACTGGGCTACGTTCACATGCCTCACCCACCGTATTCGCCGGACATCTCTCCATGCGACTACCACTACTACTTGAGCCTACAGGACTTCCTGGTCGGAAGGGACACAAGAACCCAAGCAGTGCTTGACAACCATATCGAGCAGTTGATCAACACCAGGCCCAAGCAGTTCTGGAAGGATAGGATCAGGAAGTTGGCTGAGCGATGGTGGCAAGGTCATTGCCCTTAATGGCAAATACATTCCTCAGCATCGTTGAGTTGTAAATGAGTTATACAGAGATAAAGATTTTTTTCAATTTGTCTCATTACTTTTGCCCCCCCCCCTAATAGACGTATCTAGCGTCAAAAAAGACAGTATTTAACAAGGGCAATTAATATTTTGTTCCAAGAAAAAAAGTTGCTTAAACTCATCTAAAGAGGATGTCACAGGAAAAATATGTGCGCTTTTCTAATGACCACAAAATTCCCATCCATTGGCCAAATCATATGAATTGTTTCTGTTGTACCGTTTCCTAGTGCACAACACAGTGCAAGCAGAATTGTTGCCATCGAATAAATAAAAAATACAGTACACTAGACGAGTGCATGGCGCGATCTTTTCCTATAACGTGGAAATTGGTACTTCTACTCATCCTAAAAACGTAAAACAATAAAGCCATTTTTTAATTAGGAAATTCAAACACTGCATTCTTTTTTTGGAGCAGGTAAATTATACTAGAAATTTTAAAGAGAGTCAAAGGACTTTTGGTCGACAGTTTTCTCTGACCTTCTTAAGCAATGCAAATGATGCATCAATATCAACAATTCTTTGACTTGGAAAATGTTCAGTTCGAAAGAATCAAGTTTGTTTGAAAAGTGACTTATTTGACATGAACGTGACATATGAAAGGAAGCGCAGCAGAGCATCCCTTTCTTTCAGGGCAGTTGAGTTGGTGGCGGGCCTGTCTTGGAATCATAAAACACTAGGCTTTCAACAGACTGCCTCCACAATTCAGACTGTAAATGTCAAATATGCATTCAAAATATCTCCACGTTGCCCTACACAAGTAGAGTGCATGGCGTATCCCACAACTGGATTGGTCAACGCCGAACCGTGTTCGTTAGCGTTTTCGAGCTGAAGTCGAAAAAGTTAAGGTGATCACTTGCAGTAGCCAACACTTCTACCGGAATCGAGTCCGAGAGATCCTTCCGCGAGTGAAAATTATCGACGCCGTGCCGGCGAACTGGGTTAGCGGCGACCCATGGCAGGAGCTGATTCCCGACGACTAGTCGCATCACGTGGAAAATGTTCGTCGAAATCCCTTAAACAACACGTATTCAAACGCAGCTACATCGTATTGTTCTCAATAAAATAAAGGCTGAAATAAACCGCGTGAAATAGACCTCTCGGAGGAGAAATGTGTATGCATTTGCACCTCCTTTGCAACACTGCAGCGATGGAAAAGCCTGAAGTAGTTCGGTAGATGGATTCAAGTCTGTGTGCAAAAACGATCAAAGGCGACGAAGATGGTAAATGACTTCAAGCAGCGGAGCCACGACTCCTATGCGCGTCTTCTTTCCTTGACGTTTTGGCGTAACCGTCTTCTTCAGAGTCTTGAGAAGACAAGCAGGGTATGAAGGGCCACTCGTCCAAGGATTATTTCAGGTCACAGCAGTTTCAGAGGACAGCAGGAGAGAATGATGCCAAGCGTGATCGAGACGAACCGACCAGCCTTACGGGAGCAGCCAAGAGGCTGGTCAGTGACCATCGGATGGAGGCAGGTTGGGCGAACGAGACGCGCCGCTTCAGGTCACCACCCCCTTCGGCTGTCGCCCTCTGGGGTCAAGCCCACAGAGGTCAGCAAAGGGGGTCGGCTCATCGGTTATCGCCGCGCTCTCCTTCACCCAATCTGCCTCCAGCCGAGGGTGACTACCACCAGCCTCTCGGCAGCTTCCATAAGGTCAGTTGGGCGGTCTCACTCTCACATCGCCTTATGCTCTTCTGCTGCCCCTGAATCTGCTGCGAGAAAAGTGAAATAGCTCTTCGACTAATCACTCAAACCCTACTTGTCTTTTCCACGCTCTGAGGAGGGCGACCACGAAAGTCTGCCGAATAACGCCTGGATGACAATCTTGGATCGGTAGCTCAAACTTACCAGGTAACTTACCAGGGCGCGCGTAAATGAAATCCGAAATTTCGTAAACCGAAATTACGAAAAGACCATCGTAAATCGTAAATCGCAACAAGTACCTGACGCGTACTGTTAGCACTATATTTCTAGAGGTATTTTCTGGTTACAGTAATCAAAGGTAATTCAGTATTTATTCACAGCGCTAATTTCAGCTGAAGATGAACAGATTTCCAGCCAACTGGACACCTCTAAATACAATTGAACACCTAAAGCAAACTGGACACGTTTTTTAAACAAATCATTGATTTAAAAAAACGTAATTAAGAGAAAGCCACATCCGGGGCGATCAAATAAAAAACATAGCCGTAAAATTCCCACCACTTTAGCTCGCATTTCGTTTGCGTGTGATCCTACGATGCGTCGGAGGTCTCCACTTTTCTGCATTTTGAGATATACCATTTTCCCCTTTAAACAAGATGCCTTGTATTGATAACCGGACACTTTTCATTGTAAACCAAACATTTTTCGAGCAAGATAAGAATTTCGTGCTTATTCGAAGTGTAGTTTTTTCTTGAGGAACTCCTCAAGGGAAATGGTTTAGCAATGTTTATTTACACTTCAAAAACGTCTGACTTGGTTTGCAAACTGTCCATTTTATTTCTAAATGTGGCTTCATATTAAAAAGTGTCGGGTTGGAAACGAAGTGTTTAGTTCAAAATGAAAAGTGTCCGGCTTTAAATGAAGAGCGTCCGGTTAACAATGAACTGTTCAGCTGGTGTAAACCCTAAAACAGCTCCGCCGAAGACAGAAAGTATTGAAACGGTATGATCATATTTTTCGGACACCCTGGATAGTCGACTTGTGTTTGTTAAATAAATGAAAGTGCGTTGTGCAGCGTTATAAATTAATTTAGAAGCAACTCAGTTTAATTTGAAAGAAGCCCAGTTTCAGCTGAGAAGCCAAGAAACCCAGATTTAGCTGAGAAGGCTGTTAAGGGAAATTGTTACAAGAAAGCTTTGCTCAGTGTGTGTTCACCCAGTAATGACAGTGATTTATTGAGGAGGAAATACTGCAAGGAAACGAGCGCTTACTATAACTGCCACTGGGTGGCCGAATTCAGAAGCTCTGTTAGTTTGTGAGGTGCTTTGGTAATCTGATGGAAACTTCAGCAGTTTGTTCTTTCCATGAGAGTTTAGTAGCTGACCATGAATTCGGTCATGAATGATATTTCTTCACGATTTTACATCAGTTCTGTCGGTTGGGTTGGGGAAAAGCGCCTGTTCGCATTTACGTAAATTTACGATTTACGAACCAAAATGTGATAAATCGTAAATCGTTAAAAAAAATGCCAAAAATCGCCGTAAATCGTAATTATGAACACACCTGCCCCCGACTCCCTCGCATGAAGCAACGCCACTATCCACTGCGCCCGAGCCTCTTGGATTGCCATTGGGAGAGTACAAGAGACCCCAGCACTCAAGACACGCCGATTCCACAGTAACTTCAAGGACCCCCTACTCCTTGGGTTTAAAGACTTGACAAAAAAGAAACACATTTCTACGCTGAGGAGTAGGGATTCCTCCTATATGACTCGTTCCACCCGATAAGAAGCCCCAGATTGATACGCCGGCGGTAAAAGAAGAATGCACCACGCTCGCAACGTCTACTAGAACGGCCCATCCAGTTCTACGAGCGTTAGATGACCAGTCATTCGCAAAACCATCTTCGATCCAAGAACGGAATCTAATCACCAGTTTTGGTGATTTGCTGAAGTTGAGAAAGGATATGCTTGTTCAGACGACATAATCCCTCATCCATTTCCTTGAAACTTTGCGACCATTAAAGCTAGAGAACTTGTTTGCCTAACGAAAAAATGACATCGGTTATTCTGAAGCAGTTTCTGTTTAAGGCTTCACGAAAAAATCTTAAGTAGAAGAGACTTCTGCCAAAACTGCGGCTGCAAAAAGTAAGTGGAGAAGCCTTGTCCGGGGTCAGTTAGTGCGAAGGGGAATATGGTTGACGTTGTTGCAGTCGAACAAGGCTTTGCATGTGTTCTACTTCACTGTATATCTATCCTTAGCTTAAAGAACAACAGAATAATGCTTCGGATGCTTTGATTCTATTCATGCGCCTCATTATTATGCGTCCTGATCAGAATTTGCATAAATCTGTGAAAGAGCTTGCTGTGCTGGAAGTTTCACGCACGAAAAAACGCAATAAAAGCAGTTTCTAGCTCCGTTTTCGATGCAGGTTTGAACAAGGGGCGAACCCCTTACTTCCGTTTCCGAGCTCCTTACTCCGGTAATTTTTGGGTCCTTTCGTTCCGCTTTTCTCAGCACAAAAAAAAAACGCAGATCCCTGAGCAATGACAGGAAGGTGCTCCCTACTTCGATATAAACTTAATGAAATAAACCCATGCATCCGTTATTCTTCAAGATTTGGAAGCGAAAACGATGATTCACGAAATGTTGCCCCGTGCACGCACAGACAGCTGACGCTTTGGTGGAGCTCATCGGTCTCCTCGAAAGACAGCACTGACCGATAAAAGGAACAGACTCCAGAATGTGTCCAATTTTGGCATATTGACAGGCCCGATTCCGGAGATTCTTCTAACCATAAGATACGGGGCAACATCCCGCTAGATACAGGTAGACATTCTCCGCCAAACCTTGAACCACCTTATATGAGATCTCATAATCGCAACTACTACTTTGTTTTCTAACAGACATAGGTGGTACCAACAAACAACACCAGAGTGACCTGACATCATTACGACATTTTATTATAGACATTCTATCAAAAAGGACCTCAAGCACTGATTAGGCGACATTTCTTTGGCTATTCAATTGCACACAACGGCCATACAAACCATTCTTATCTCGAAACTAATGACCCTAATGTAGTATCGGTGGTAAGGCATTATGTAGTGAGCGTTATTCAAGAATTCGGAGACGAAACTAATCAAGCAGTCGATGGACAACCGTCAACTGACGAACGAAAATCTTATGAAAGCATATGCAATGTTGTTCTCCTTCTAAAGCCGAACAATTAAGTTGAGTGCAACGAGTTGAAAAGTGGAAAGTGAAAGAAGAACCTTATCGATAATACATAGAATCGTAGCTCAGCTCTATAAGTAGCGAATATACATGACAACAACAACAACAGATCCATTATGTAGCAGCAGACTGGACGCCCCGAAGACGAGCCAGATGATGGGAAGACAAATCGATGACGATCGGAGAACGGCGTTCAAATGCTTTGCAGTGATCTCGACGGCACTATCCGCTGGGTCACCGAGCCGAACACATCACGCAGCGACTCTGTCCAGCCCTATAAAGCGACGATTAGGCTTGGAAAGGTATCTGTTGTCGGGCTAGGAGAAGACTAGGGTAGCAGTCAACAGAGTTAAGGGGAAGTCTGTTAGAGGATGCACAAAAGAACTGCAGAAGATCTTCAGAGCGGTGTAGGAGATTCCCGGCGAGCCTCAGAAAGACTAATCTTGCTGGCACGATTCGCTTCAGTAACAAGGCATGCTGTCGTCACAGGCAGCACTCGAACCTCCACCGCTCTGACAACACCGGCGCGGGTAGACTCTAAGCCACACAATGTGGACGCATCGCTACTCTCCAGCTTTCATCAGATCATCGTGTGGACACCTATAGGGTGCCTGGAACACTAAGCTCAACCTAATCGGATGATGTTTCGGTCCTTCCACAGAATATATACCATTTTGACGTGAAATTGAGCACTTCAAGCAAAATGGACATTCTTCTAAGTTAGCATGACGCTTCTGAAGTCAAACTGAACGCCTTTCATATTAAAACGAACTTCATCCACATTTGAACTTGCTAAAACGTGGAACAACGGAAGTTTTATAAAAATTTGTAAGAAATAATGCGATTTTAAGCTTAATTTAAAGTATGCAAAGGTAGCAATCTTTTGGCGAGTGGACCACTGAACCTGAACCACATCTAACTTGTAATCGGTGTAATTCTATACTCCCGTTTCTGTGTTAGAAGTCAACGTTTCTGTGTCGGCACCCTCACAACAGTAAGCACACACGAGCACGCCAACATCGAGCTTCGTCGAGCAATCGCCCAGCAAAAATCGATACGTATGATTTGCTTGGCCGATCAACCGCTTCCGTCGCGAAGTCCTTAGGCCTTAATCCGAACTAACACTTCAACGCCCTCCCTCTCCTCCTTCCTGGGCTCTTTACCAATTCATAACATTTAGCGATCGATACAAAGCTGCTGAGGCAAGTTGATCGATAGAGAACTTCAATTTTGCCTAAAGGACAAGGCGCACCTTCCCTGCAGGATCTACGTCACAATAAAGCTGTCTATGTATGCTGTGGATAACGACAGAGAAACAGACTGCTGTTAGTACGTGCTCTTGGAAAGTGAGATAGAGGATATAGGTGTAAATCTGGGAAACCTTGCCGATAGACGGAGCGTCATGGCTGCCCAGATGTGGAGGAGCGCGTCCGGCGTGGGCGTCGAGCACTTTCTGGTAGCGCAACTTGCACGCGGCTTCAATCGTCTTCGCCATCGCCGCCGCGGACGGCTCGACGTGGAACACGTAGCACATGAAGTTCTCCGACGACGTGTGCATGATGAAAGCGCAGTGCCTGAAACACCGCATGTTATCCTCGTAATGCATCTTAATCGCAGCATTTCTGAACTCAAGAACGAACTCGTTGAAATACAACAACAGAAAACTGCTCTAAAAGGCCGTGTCATGGAAAAAGGGGATCAAATCGCTCAAAACTGACATCACCAATATAATTTTGCTTTTGTTTCTCGTCTCTTGGCTTCTGTGCAAAACACGGGGAACTCTCCCGCCTCATGAATCAGATGCGCTTATAGTAGTTTAGACTTTAAGAAGAGATAAAGCTAATACTACACACTATAACCCTACTAATCAAGTTTTATACTCACGGCGACAAGCACCGCGCGGCATTACGCGAACGGAAACTACGATTGTATGGCGGAGATAATCGATATCGATTGAATCTCTTACCACTGCGAAGCGCGACAAGCATAAGCGAAACGATAGGCTGCCATATCGATTCGTGACGTTGCCTAATCGATAAGGGACGTCATTACATCGCGTCGCGCATAGCATGCACACTGAACGACCCTTAAGGGAGCGTTTAGTGTGCACGCTATGCAGTGATAGGCTCCCATATCGATTCGTGGCGTTACCTAATCGATAGGGGACGTTATCATTACATCGCGTCGCGCCTCGCGTGCACACTAAACGACATTTAAAGCTTAAACATTTGGACGAAGAGCGACCTGCGGCAAGTGCGATATCACCTCGAAATCTGAGGTTAGAGTGCACTAGGCGCACGACGGTATCACGTTTACTGTGGAATGAATACCAAGACGTGACCGAAAAGGACATGCTGTAGAACGTAAAGAGTTTAGTGGCTCGAGAAGGGAGAAGTGGTCATCTTGCGAATCTACGACAAACGACGAGAAACTGTTATGCCAAGCAGCTGTGCGGCACGCTTGTGCTGAACCACTCTAGGCCACTCGGCAGTGCTTGTGCCTGCACTGTCAGATGGAACGTATTAGCTTGAACTATACGAACCACACGGCCCTTGCATAGTTCTGTGACTGCTATCTCAATTCTAGATAAGCGCGTTCAGCGTCTGATAACCCGAGTAACATGAATAAATTGAAAAATACTCCTCAGGAAGATAGACGCCACTACCTGCCTCCTACGCATGCGTTCTCAAGTTTCGGCGCTCCATTGCCGACTTGAAAGAGTACATAAGTGCAACTTGGTGAAGCAGCCCTCCGTCCAATTGTGATCGCACAGCTATGAACCCTGCCTATCCCTAATTCAATTGTGAAATTGTTTGTAAGTGATGAGAAATAACTATTGATGAGAGTTCGTACAGTTCACTCTTCCAACGCGACATTCTTCACATGTAAGAAGCCTGGATGAGATGGTGTTACGCCTTACTTTGACACTGCTCATGGCAGGAAAACTACAATGAATCCGATCATGGCGGACTGACTGGTGTAAATAACTCCACTAGCCATGACCGAAAGTACGGTATATTGTGCCTTATACAAGTCAACTTACTAAAAAAAACTTCGCGCGATCTCAATATTCATGAGGAACGTGGACCATCGGCATTTTCATTCTGCACTCTTCTAGGATTTTGGTAGGCGGATTCAATTCAGTCTCTTCGTAACTCAACACTATTCTAACTATAGAAGCTTCTTGTTTCTGTCCTCTTTGCAGAAATCAGGTAAAATGATAGACCCCAATAGAAGTTATCTGTTTACCTAGAAGCAAGAAGAAGGTGATTAAAATAGCACTCACTTCACGTCACGTCCGATGCCCAAGAACGATAAGTAGCGCACTCGGCATTGGGCTATTTGTCCGCCGCCGACTTCAGCGATCGTAATAGTGGAGGGTGCTATTGAAACGTCGGAGAGAATCCATCGTTCTGGTCGTACCTGAAAGCCTCAATACCGTCCTGTCCTCCTCTAACAAACGCGCGCTGAAGCTCTCCTACCTGAGACACCAATCTGTCGACGGCTTCGTTGAGGATCTCGATGCCGGTGGCTCGGGGTACCTGTGTGACTCCGAGGAAATGACACCGAATGACCTTCTTCGGCTCCTCGTTCGGTGTTGTTAAGCCGTCTGCTGGAGGAGAGAGCTTTCATTGGCTTGGAAGACATCGTCGGTGAAAGGCTTGGAACTGACTTCGAATCACACGCCTCTCCGGCACGGCGTCAATCGCATGCAGACTCGACGGCCTTCGGTGGAGCATCAGTCGCTTACAGATGTCGCGCAGAGTATTCGCGATCGTCTTCGCCGGTGTGTCACAGCGGAACACATGGCACATGAATCGGCGAGAATTGCGATCGCGTGCCACATATGCGAAATCCCTGAAACAGCCACCTCCGAATGACCACCTTCGCTTTAGACTTCTATGACAACAACAACAACAACACATCATGCATTCAGAACTACCATACAACGATCGCTTCATGGCAGAGAAACGGCTACTAACGCAAAGGCCACCATTGCTTCCTTTCACATTAAAGTTTCAACACCCAGAACTAAACGTGTACGCCTCTTAGAAAGAAAAACCTCATGTGGCAAGTGTACAGAAATTAAATTCAGCACTTTTCAACACCACTGTGATAAGCCGAAACTGGAGCGAATAAAATAACTCTTAATATTAAGAAAACGTGGGTACATTAAGGGGCTGATGGACCTTCTTCGACGGAGAACGCAAATCGAAAGATTCTTTCAGATCAAATGGTCAGAAGAATGTCCACCCAAGTCTAAACACACATATGGGAAACCACATCCATCTCCTGTCGTTTCATCAAGTTTATAAATTCTACACATACTGACCAAATAAAACACATAAAAGCGCATGGATGATATGTACGAAAATGCATACACTGTTTTAGTAATCATAAGCCCTTGTCCTCTGAGCTATAAGAGAGGTTTAGGGTTGTAAAGTTCCAATGTGTTAAACGATGAGGATGCCCAAGCATTTTGCGACGCTTGCTCGATCAATAGCGTAACTGCCAATCACTGAGGTTTTCAGTACTGGACTGCATGAATTTTCGCGTTAAGCATTGATGTACATAGAGGTTCACATGCAAGCTCGACTGCCCAAAATCACTTATAACGCCTCTTGCCACGCGACACATTGAGATAAACCAAAAAATTGGGCAACTGTTTCTCGTTCATAAGCGAAGGATTTTGACTGAAGTAGTTGTCAAGTTATAGTGACAATAGGATTACTAAAATACGCCACAAGTTCCCGATCGTCTTCTCATCTACCGTCACACGTAGGAAAGATTGCTCATTGTCAAAATAATTTGGGAGTTGTTTCAGTCAAGAAGGTTCTCGTTGAACGAGAAATAAGCGTAACTACACAACTTTCTAGAGCAGATCAAGTTCAAAAATTTGTGGGATATCTTACAAGGAAAGGTTCCCAATTCAAGGTGAGCTTTTGCGATTATATTTTGACAGAATGTAGAGTTGTGAGAGCGGAGTCTAGAATTACAGTTAGTTTCTGAATGCTTTTTTAAAGACCGGAAAACGAGGTCCGAAAGCGTGCGCACAATTATCATCACCCTATGGGACTCACCACCCGTGTGCCTAGGCGGCGCAGTTGGGAGGAGTGCCACCTCATAGGAGCACACGGGTTGGGTAATGTGTTCGAGTCCGCGTACTGCCGACATTTCTTCACGTGTTAGTTTGTTGTTACTACGCTTTCTCATGGTCACAGGGGTCAATTTTAGGCCATAAATGCTTACAATAAACCAAGCCTGTCTATTTGCGCATTCATATGTGCTAGTTTTTCAATGATTCGTAACTGCACCACCACCATGTCATACCATATCACCAATGATACAGTAACCGCACACAAATATGCGTATCTTAGGGTTGAATATTATGAACGTGGGCCATATCGGTACATAGGTGTGCTAAAAATGTCGTTGTCGGCTGGCTACTTCACACCTCCACACCGGACTTCACTTCTCGGACAAAGAGAGAAATTGTGGTTGCGAACGCCATAAAAGGACATTTCCTGGACGCCATCTGTGGAGATATAAGCCCTTCTGTTTTACCTGTGTCATAGACTTGTACCATAGCTGTTGATTACAAGGGAAGAGCAAGACAGGGCTATTTACAGAGAAATGATATGGTGCAGATAGGCATTGTTGAAAAACTAGAACATATGAAGGCGTACATAGACAACCTTGGTTTTTGCAAGCATTGATGGTCTGAAATTGACTCCTGTAATGAAAGCGCAGTAGCAACAAACTTATATGTGCGAAAGTACTGGCAGTAAGTGGGCTCGAACTCAAAACCTCGCGGGTGTGCTCCTATGAAGCGGCACTCCTACCACCTACGCCGCCGAAGTATGTCTCGTGGGACGTTGTAGGCGTTGATGATAGTTGCGTGCACGCTTTCAGACCTCCTTTTTCAGGTCTTTAAAAAAGCGTTCAGCAAAAACTAATTGTAATTCTGGACTCCGCTCACACGGTCCTACATCCTGTCAAAATAGCATCGCAAAAGCTCACCTTGAGTTGGGAACCTTTCCTTGTTAGGTAAACGAAATCCTGACAACATAAAAGATCAGCTAAGCTAAATGCAAAGATCTACGTATTTAACACTTTATCGAAAAACTCTAGGTGACTGCCATTACCAAAATAAATCAACCTCAACATTCAAAAACCGCATGAGTGCATAGCGCAATTTCGTATGTTAGCCCGCCAGTAAGTTTTCGTTTAATTCTTCCTTGATAGAAGCTATAAAGCTCAGCTGTAGCTAAAGGTGTGCGAATTTTATGACCGTTCTAACAGAGCATACATTTTCTGAAATACGTAGTAATTCAGATGTTAGCGTAAGCCTCTAGTATTATTGGGCTACGGCAAGGTGTACAATCAAAGAGCACGCATACAGAACCTCCATAAGTGGAGCTACAGATGAAAAAAAAAAAACATTCATCAAAAGTTTTCCATTCCAGTAAAGATGAGGTACCATTTCCATCGATTTTCGTCATCAGACGTCTTCATGCCCACAATTTACGCCCATCTCTGGGATAATAGTGGTGGTTCACAAAACGTTCTTTTATAATGGGCACTTATAATTTGCTTATCCCATTACTAATTCACTTACTCCCTTTCGCATCTTATTCCATAGTTTCGGCAAGGATCACTAATTATATTATAGGTCATAACATTAATTAGCCATAATTATCTCCCATAGATGAAGTATCGAACAGAAGCCACCTTATCAGAAGTCAAGCCACACTTAGAACCTATAGATACGCTTCTAACACAATACACAACAGTGAAACACGTCACTATAGCTTTCACTTACCTATCTCTGAAGAATCAATGAAAAAGAGTAAAGTTATTAGAAAACAAACAGAAAATACGCATTTGGTCCAAACAAGAAAAGTCCTAGCACGCACTGGACTATACTCACCTTCCGTTGTCTCTACCAACACCCCACACACGGATTTGCTGAATCTTCTCAGAGTGCACAACCGTCATTGTGTCCGGATCTATCAGACTAAGCTCATTATCGTCCAGCTCCATTATGAGTTCTCGACCCTAGAAATGGTCTTCTTCACTCTGTCCTATAGCTTGGCTCAACGATTTAAAAAGCGCTGTGATTGAGACGAAAAGCACTTACATCACCCCACTTGCTCACATTATCCATAACATCATTACGTCCCGTAGATAGATCGACAATCGCTCTGAAAAGAGGTACTAAAGAGAAAGGAGAAAATAATAGGGACTAGCGTCAACCAAGCCCTATATTGGATCCGCCATTAAGTTTCTATGTGACACCACGACTACTTCTGAAGAACGGCGAACAGCTGGCGATAACCCTGCGCTTTATTCATCCTGCACGAGGTGCGAAGTTTGCTCAATTTTTTCGAAAACTTTCAGCCTATAATCCTGGTGACATAGGTTGTTTTCTGTAGGTTTCTCAGAAGATTTTCAAGCCTTTAAGTCATTTGCGTAGGATTCTTAATTAATTGGGTGGTCAGTATTTGATTTCTGTTTCGCATTCTCGCTCTCTTGTGGCGCTCATTGTGGAAAAACAGACAAATAAATAAAATCGACTTCGGATATGAGAGTAAGAGTCTACTATCGGTGCACAGTCGCTGCGCTATTCTTAAAAGAGCTCCTCAGAAAATCCATATATAAATATCTAAGCAGAGTAAATGATTCTAGTCGCCAGAGGAAGCGATGTGAACACCGGAGCTCATGATAAGTTGCGAAAGTAATAATTCCTTATTCCCACAATTTTCAGGTTCATACCCAACTTCGAATTATTATGAATTATCAAAGGGTATCTCCGCACTTTCAGACTTCGAATCTGCTCACCTGTTTACTGCTCGCGAACTCCTTTCGGCCGTTAGATCTTCCTCGGCAATTTCTGTCCATCCAAGTGATCGCACAGCAAACCGGATTGGCTTAAATTCAAATCAGTTATAGAATAAATCAGAACGGAGAAATTGTTTAAATAAACTACATAACTAGTAAGACTACAGAAACCTGTTGTCAGCGAGTTTCGTAGAAAATTGCTCACCATCAACGCGGGTCTAATGTACAGAACGAGGCCGGTCAGCGTTGTAGCCCCCATTTAATACTGGTTTGAGTGTGAAGAAAGTCTTCAGTGGAATGGAACGATACGTTGCTCACCTCTTCAGGCACGCGTTTCTCGATGTGACAATCGCTGACTCGAAAGGAATATGTATGTGCACTGGTGATAACGATTAAAGAGTAACAAGGCGAGTGTTTGTAGTCATTCGGGTGAAGAAAGAAAGTTTGACTGGATTTGCTGGGTCATGCGACAGTTTCGAGTATAAACTGTTAATCAGCAGAGGCACAAAATTGCAGATTGCGCAGCATGGGGAGTGGCAACACTTACTGAATTCAAAGTAGAATCAATACATTTACAAACTGCATTATAACCGTGTCAAACAACAATGTTAAGTAATATCCGAGAAGGCTATAATAGCGCTTAATAACTGGCAGAGTATGTCAGTGTCTACCAAATATTGGCGGACGGGCCGCGCAGGGAATCCGAGAGAGGAGTCCTAACATGTGTACGCGCCCATCTATCGAACAAATAATCCGCAATGCATCACTTTCGTCGCCATTCACCAATTGAAGTCGGCGGGAGCCGCAACGGCGCTTCTTTTGGCATCATCTACTAATCTCATCGGTGAGCAAACGCTACGACGAATAGCGGCGATGGATGCTCAATGAGAAGACGTCGGTAGAACGCGACAGAATGCGTGGACTGATGATGGCGATAAAAGTGCACCATATAAGGCGATGAAGAAATAGCGTGAGAATGGAATAAATGGAGTGCAATCACTCATTGGAGGAACGCACGACGTGTGCCGACAGAAAGAAGACGCGGTTCCATTTCAACGACGAAGCCATCCACATATTTTATGCGCTAATGAAAAATATTGAATTTCCCGCAATCCCAGCTATAATCTATTAGAGCAGGCTTCCGGCTTCTAACAGCACCACGCAGCATAAGCAGCAAAAGTGAAAGAGTCTTTAATAAGGGACGGGTCATCGCCTCTGTGACTTTTTTTTACCGGAGGTTAAGAAACAACCTTGGCAATAAAAATAGAGAATGAAGATAGACGTTAGGAAATCCCCATGCGGAATGCGCTACGCATCATACTTCTACTCGATCCCGTGGATGCTATTTGAACGGCTTGAGTTGCCCAAACGATGGACAAATCAATGTTTCTCTTTCCTAGGCAAATCTGATTTCAATTCAACGACCGTAGAGATGGAAGACGATTGCCCTAGGCGAGAAATCAAACCAAGACATGAGTCGGAAGTACGCAGCGGCGCCTCTTCCGACTGCGCTACCACGCTTTAGAAAACTTTATAGGTTCCATAGATGCCGACTGAGTGCATAGATGTCCTGATTCCTTTCCTTTAAAGGCTGAAAGGCGCTTAGTACAGGAACTTGAAAGCTACCTTTTTACGAAGTTCCAGTCGGAGTAGACAGGAGGACCACATCTTTCGAAAGGAAGAACAAAATGACGAAATGTTTTTTTTTTCATCTTCTTCGTCACTGATGTTCTTTGTCCTTGCTCTTGATTTCTCTTCAGAAAGCTCGTTCATTTCTGTCCAGTTTCGTCACTAGCTCTCCCACTTATTAGCTTCGAGAATTGTTAAATTCAGCAGCAGAAGCACCCCTTTCTTCGTGAACGCGGCATCACTGCCAAAGCAGTATTGGGCATTTCTGGCACAGCTACAAAACTTCTAAAAACGTATTTCTGGACCGGATACTGAACCCTTCGAAAAATAGCCTAAAAGGTCGATTATCAGGCCGTACTTCATAAGGGTCACCTGCCTTCTTTAAGCTATTAGTTAGCACCGCAAAAAATATTCACCTTACGAAGTCCGAACTCCTCTTCACCGTCGCTCTCCTGGCTAGTTTCTATACGACGTTTTGTCGTCGTCTGCTTGAAAGCGTGCTCCTCGATGACGGGTTGATGAGGCGGCAGCTGTATGACCTATAAACCCACGATTAGCTACCCCGCATAGGGGTAAGGTTCCGGAAAACCATACCTGCGGAGATGGCGGAGCATCTGCTTGCGTCTCGCGACTCTGCAAAAAAGAAAACATGATTGCCTTTGAGCTAGCAATTATGGAAATGCAGTTTCAGTTATTAGAGGGACAGTAGAGAAGTTGAGGGTGTAAACTAAAGTTCAAACAAAGTCTAAAATTATTAGCGGAAAGATAACAGCAGAAACTTATACTGTGTTACTTACATGAGTAGTCCTAGAATATATTGGCGGTGGTGGTGAAGGGCTGCGCGGAGGAGTCTGAGCGCGCTACAAAAACAATGCGGTTAGTCAGTCGCACTAAAATCACGCCCGGCCTTCCCAATTCTGAGATTGTACAACTGAACATTTATTTCTAATTCAGTTCTCTTACGCGAGCGGACAGCTTTCAGTCGGAACTCACGTATACTATCTATCTATGGATGGTCTGACTGCCGCATTTTTCACAACCTAGAAACTTATACAGACCATGAATCGGATGATGCTATTTTCGCGGACCCCAGATTTTTGGACGAATCGGATAACGGTAATTTCACAGGCTTCGGGTTTTTAGATGAGTCGGATCAGAGTAACTGAATCGGATGACCAAAAATGATTCATTCAATACATTGGATCCGACCGAATGTTCGGATAATTGGATGATTCCGATAACGGCAATTTCGCGAAGCCCGGATTTTTGAATGATTCGGATACGGGCAATTTCGCGGGACTCGGATTTTTGGATGTCTAGGAGAGGGATATCAGATCAGATCTCCGAAAATGGTTCATTCAATATATACTGCAGAGCATACACTGGATCCGACACCGATTTATTGCAAATTCTGACTAAAGGGATCATTCCGGTAACGCCATTTTTGAAAAGCTCAATCATATCTGATTCAAGTGATTCAGATTCACATTTTTCATACACTAGAACGGATTTTGGGATCATAATTAAGATAACTGCTTTTTTCGGAGCGGTGTAGGATATCCGATCCAGATAAGATATCGAATTTCTGATTAAAAACAGTTATCTGCATCATCTGAAACCCCGTCCGATGAAAAATGCCCTTATCTAAGTCATCCTAAGAAGAAGGTTTTTCTAAATTGTTGTCACTCCAATGAATCGTTTATCTGGTCCTTGAAAAATGACGGTTCCGAATCGTCCGAATCAGCGTTGGATTAAGAGTACACAGAACAGTATAGAAACCTTAGCAATGACTCATTTTCAGTATCCACCCTTTCAATGGTACACAGAAAACGAAACAAAACCAACCGGTGGCTCACGCTGGATGGTTCCGCTGTCAACGTGCCAGTAATAGGAGAATCCAGAGGGATCTAAAAACAATTAGCGCAAGTCTGCGTAAATCTGTGATCCCTACGTGTGAGGGTTAGAGGTCATCACTACTTCTGATGCGCTTTCAGACTTCAGAGGAAGAATCGTTGCGAAACGCAAATGTCAAGACCAAGACAGCGTCTCGGAGAGACTTATCTGAGTCACTTTTGACAAATGGAAGACCGAAAGTACACAATGAACCTTAATAATGCCACCATTGAAAAGATAATGATCTGACAACAAGAGCAGGGGACACGGCGAGAATCCAACTTGTCAGACGAAAGTGATGCAAAATCTTAAAATAAAGTCTCAGAACGAGAAGCGGATTATCTTCAGATTGTATATGGTGGGATGAACGAAATAGTTTTCTAGTGCACTTGAATTGGAATTAGAACCTGAAACATACGGATCTAATAGATTCGGAAGAATAACTCATCAGAGAGCGATGTCAAAGGCTGTAAAATTTAACCGGCACTAATAGGTGTCTCATATGTCCAAAATTAGTGGAGATGAAGTGGGTTATTAAGATGATGGTATTTTCAGGGAACAATCCTTCCTCTGAGTAGCATTACGCTACCTTTAAAAACGTCCACTCTGTGTAACCAAAGTATTGACGGAAACACTGCTGCTTTCTAGGCTATTAATACCCGAAGTGAAACCCTACCTTGATGTTTTTCCCAACCAGGAGGTAAATGTTTTGGTTCCTCATCAATGGAAGGAGGAGGCAGTGTTGGTGGTGGGTTGACCCGAAGCGGCTTGCTGTACTGATTTTCGAACACCACTCCGGAATCGTGTGATTCCGGCGACAACACAGTTTCCAGGACCTGAAATTGAATACGAAGCTTAGGAGCATTTTTAGAAATCCACAGGTTAATTTTTGAATTTTAGCAATTCGACATTTATTAGAGCTAGCCGAAGCTACCGAGTCGAATGAAAGATAAACGATTTGAGCAAGGAGGAACTATGGATGAAATTAAAGCAAGGCACCTGAAAAACATAGTTTGCTCGAAATCTTGAAATTACTGAGCTCAATTAGAATTTGGCTTTAGCAAGCCATGACTTGAGCATCGCGATTCGCGATGCAAGTGGAGAGTGGAGAATTAATCCAAAACACACTGCCGAACTTGCAAATTCACATCGGCCCCAACTACTTGTGAAATAACGATGGTGATTAAATGTTTCCTTTTTACACTTTCGGATCTATCGTACTGTTTCTTCAAGATATTCACTGCTACGCTGTATTTTTCTCCAATAACTGGAATGCTGTTGATTGAAGCTGCTGCTTTTCCTTTGAGCGCTTTCTTCAAGAATAGGAATTTGTCTTGGTCAGAGAGATCAACGTCGTCATGTATCAACGACTGGAAGACTGACCAGAAGGTGGTAAATTTCCTGAAGTCTCCTGAGAATATTGGGACTTCGAGTAGTGGACGTCTGATACGCTGGCTGCGATTGCCTGGTGGTAGTAGGCGTCCTTCTTGATCGTTTGTACCGTCATTTTGACTTCTAGTAGCCTGGTGACTGACACTAAAAGCTACATCTGCTGTGAGGGTGGCTTGCTGCGCCAGTTCCTCTAAACGGAATTCTATTTTGTTGAGCCATTGAACTGTTTGGATGTCCAGACTATTCGCATCATCTTCTAAATGCTTGTTTAGGTCCATCATTAGCTTTTCCTGCTCTTTTTGATCGGCTCGTCTATCGATCCTTTCGATCGCTTCCTTGACGTATTTGTCCAATAACTGCTTGACTTGGGATATTCCTCGTGAGAGGTAGTTCAAGTCTGCAGTCTTTCTTCTGACATACTCCTCGCATTGTGCCTTCTCCGATGGAAATTCGAATGGGTTTCGGAGTTCTTCGATCTGAGCATCGTTGGATCGAAGAAGCTTACATGCGTTGGAGATCTTCGTCTTCAAGGCTTGAATATCGGCCATTTCTATCGCGTTTTGGTGAATTTCTCATAAATATCTAGGATTTTGTGATGTCTGAAATTCACCCGCTATTTGAAATGATTCGAGTAGTCCTGTGCTCGAAGGTTTTCCTGCCACGCGGGTCTTTTTCTTCTTTCTTAGGATCCTCGGTGAGAATTCGCTAAGAAATTTAGAATTTCCTTCCGGTTCCTCTGTAGAGGACTCGCGAAGAAGGTATTCTTTCGATTTCCTTTCCTTGATCGGAATGGAAATTCGTTCGCTCTCTGGTTTCTCCGAAGAGAACTCGCAAAGAAAGCTTTTTTATTTTCCTGGTTCCTCGTGAGAGGACTCGCAAAGGAAAATTTAGAATTGTCGGCTGCTTCTCACGAAGAGATCTAGCACAGCTGACAATCAAGTCCTGGTTTCTCCGAAGAGAACTCGCGAAGGACTTAGGGTTGCTTTCTGGTTTCTCCGAAGAGAACTCGCAAAGAAAGCTAATAAAAACCCGTCTGTTTCTCACTGACGAGAACTAGCGCAGACTTGGGTTTTTTCCACGGTCGATGCACCAATTTGGTGGATTACCAATGGGATGGCTTTACTATTCAGTGGAACAAAGGTCTCTTCTCACGATTTTATAGTAGAACCCACAATAGTGGTACATGCATCGTACATATACACAATTTCAGTGGGCGTATCCACGATATGGCGACATTCTGGCCGCCCAGTCGGTATCATCAGAGTAAACCTGAAAGACGATGCCGCACTCGAGCACCACGGGAGATTACATTCATGAGTGCCTACTTGCGGTATTGCTAGGTTATGCCTGTGGATGATATTCAATGGTTCTTATCTTATATTGCCTACCTAAGCGTCTTAAGTCTTATCATTCAGAGCGAGGTGTCCTATATGTCAGAATACAATAGTAGATTAATATATCTAGATATAGACCCTGGTTGGGTATATTCACAACAGATGATGCTTATTAACAAATAGAACCAACCTCCTCCTCGTCGATAACATAGTCTGTTGGTGGCGGATAACGCTTCGGCGATTCGGAACGTCGTCTGGTCTAAAGTCAAACAGAAATCAGTGAACTACTGAAAAGTATGCACCATTGTAAATACCTGGTCGAGCTGCCAATAAAATGAGTAGGGGTCCCGGTGTTCCGTCACAATAGTAGTGTCTCCTTGTTGACGAATACGAACTCCTGCAATGAGCAAGGTACCATCAGCTATTGCTGAAACTTGTGCGCCTTCAACAATGATACGAAACAAATGCAGTGCAGGCTGAGTGTTTCTTAATCCTTTGACTTTAACACTGAAATTTCTGCTTCAAAAAATCTAAGTTTGGAATCTGGTAATCGGCACGTGGGGAAATGGGTATAATGACTATCATGCCTATCATGGTAGGAGCACAAGAAAAATTTAGCAGACACAGTTGCTGTAAGGCTGCTCGAAAGATTCAAAGCTTCAATGATTTCCTAACAAGGCGTATACGAGAGAGTGCACCGCTTGGTTCAAGGAGGAATGAAGAAAGGTTGTAAATAGATATTGAGTAAAACCACAGATGATATGAGGGAGTGATCTCGTAAAAGACGATCACAAGAAGCACAAAAAGAGAGCGTTAAAAACCCCTGAAACTTGTGGTTAGCATAACAGATGCAAACAAAGTTGTTTCAATCCAATGTGATAGGATTTCTTAGGTGTAGTAACTCTCAAGAAACTTTTCTTACTGGAAGAGGAAGTGCGAAGCTAAGCTACCAAGGTACTTTGCGGGCTGGTGCCCACTCTGAGATTGCACATGGTCGTGGAACACTCACATAAATACGGTTTCTGTGCCCGCAAGGGAAGGAATTCTGGGGTCTGGCTAATCTAAATTACCCGTTTTAAGACACCTTGTGGTGTGCAGCGGGCACCAGCCCGCTTAGTAGAACTACCAAATATATTCGGAGTACTATGGAATGAAAAGTTCCAGAAGTATGAAAAATCATTAAGCAAAACAATTCGAAAACCTAAACGCCATCATGACAACTAATGTTCCACAGATGGTGGGCGCGAAAAGAAGTGAAATGTAGCAACCTTTGTAATCACAGTAGTTTTTAGGTAGAAAGAACCGTGCCTGACATATGGCGATCTACAAACAGGGCTCTCACCTTCTCTGGATGTGACGCCATCTCGTGAAGCGGCATCAATAGCAGCTAGTGACTGCCGGAAATCTTGTGACGAGTAGTCCACGGCCATTTTTTCCTGGCGCGATTGCTCTTGCTCGTGATGGCGATCGTACTCTTGAAAAGATATAACGTTAGCTATATTGCTTTTCACAGATACAGTACAATTGTTTGAAGACGCCAACGAGAGCAGGATCGCATCACGCTCACAGGACGCTAATGGATATTCAACCAGTGCAAAGCCATCTCTTATGACGGCACATGTAATAAAAGGGCCCAGCGAGCGACTGCTTGCTCATCCATAGCTCCCTGGGGGTCCACTCGTGGACTCGAAATTGGACCGAATGGAAATCTATCACTTTCTCACTACAAAATCGGTGAAAGGTATAACAAATATAAGCAAATATAACCAAACTGGCGCGAGGAGCGCAGTAGGAGGTGCCGGCTGATGCGTGCACATGATACCAGGATTTTGGTTCGGATTACAGGCCCGGCCGATAAAGCCTTCCGTCAGTGTGAGGTCGGTGAATTGGTACCAGTCATGTCTAGGGAGGATAAAGCACTGACTTGTTCATCGGCTAGCCATTGCCATTCATTGTATAAGCCAAAATCGCCTCCACGAAATCCCGTAAGAGGAGAATGAGTGGTGCATCCTAAGAGAGGTGAGTAACACCGACCTCTATCCTTTTGTCCTTTATGGCCAAGTTTGAAGTTTAAATCCGTTTTTCTCTGAAGAAAGCAAAAAAAAAATCTATCGGATCCACGAGTGCGGACAAGTTTCCTTTAAAATGTTTCTCTCGAAGCTTGAAGAAACGACATTTTTCACAAATTGCTGGAGAAACTATATGGCGATTGGATAAATAACGACACATATTTCTTCGTACGAAGATACCATATGAAAAGACGCAAAAATGTAGGATTTCCCTTTCTATATCTACAGTCTTGTCATGTAGGCCGCTTACAGTGACCGCTGCTCTAACAGTTCGACAATTTCGTTTTATTCAAGACCTGTTAGAAGTACAGAACCCCAAGACAGCAATAATGTCCAGGACCGTGGAGATACCGTTCTTATACAATAAATCCTCACTGACTGGAACGCCAGAACGTTTATTTCAGACTCTAACAAGATGAAAACGTCAAAAAGCGCATAGAAACATGAGAAAGAGACTTCCCAAATCTCCAAGACATTTGAACTGGTTACTGATGAATCACTTATCAGAGTTGAATCACACGAGCGCTGTTTTCTTCAATAATCTAATCGCATGTTACCTCTGCTACTACTGTAAACAAGAGCAATTCTACTATGCTTCCCACACTAACGAAATCTATAAATCGTTTGACTTAACTTTTTTAACAGAAATTATCGTTTGAACCGTGCGAGCTGTCAGACAAAAGGCGTAAAGAGGAGACTTTAATTAAAGAAGAGGATGAAAAGTCTAATACAGACGCACAACATAAAGAAGGCAAGACAACCTCATCAAGCTTTCGTTCCTATATTTTGCGAAAACTCGAGCACCCGCACAAAGGGGGCAGCGCATGCTCCACCGTTTATATTTAAGACGACGAGCGAACTGGCTGAACGCGTTGCTTCACCAGTGCGGCCACTATAGATGGAAAAACATTAAAGTCCATCCAGATGCTGCTAATCCATACGTCGATTAGCAATGGAGCGCGGAAACTTTCGGGCGTCATGCTCCTTTAGCCCCCCCCCCCCCGACATTTCATCACTTATCCAACACCACCTCTCTGGTGAAGCGTTTTACCGCTGTTGTTTACACAATTGGACTTTTTCTGTGGGAGTTTAGCTAGGAAATGATGACTATCATTTCCACAATTCGACTTCTTCTGTGGGTATTTAGTTCGGAAATGACTTTATGGTACACCTCTATGAAGCATTTCACAACACTACTGAGTTGTCATGTATGCATGTTTGGTTTCTCGACGTTACGTCGTATCGCGTCGTCAATTCTTGATCCCTGGGGTTGCATTATGGATTTAGCAGACTGTCAAGTAATCTACTTTGCGCATAACGACGAGAGAGCACCAATGAAGCGAGCCCACGCTCGCGGTTCGAACCCAGTAGCCTGCCAGATCAGCGGAACAACCAGCTGCAAACTCCGCCTGAGCGACGATCACAGCTTCCAGACGAGCAGCTTGGATACACCACACCCTGGAGTCCATTCCCTTGCCAGCATAAAGTCATTTCCTAACTGAGCCCCCATAGAAGAAGTCGAATTGTGGAAACAACTGCAGTGAAACGCCTCACCAGGCAGTCCATATAGGATAAGTGAACGAAATGTGGGAGAGGGAAAGGGAGCTAAAGCAGCATGGCGCCCCGAACGTCTCCACGTCCCATTGTTAATCGGCGTGGGGATTAGCGGCAGCTGGGTGTACTTTAATGTTGCACTCCTACACATGGCATCGAGTCTCTCGAAGTCGGAGTATAAACGGTGCCCTGGGTGGTTCAGTGTGCAATTCCTAAGTGTGAGAAAGGATATGTGATCAACGCCTTCATTCGCTACCTTTGGTTATTCGTATTCTTATCCAAAGGGGCAACCCTGTTCGAACAATGCATAGAACGAGGTTGCGGTAGGGATGACATATTGAACGAAAGAAGCATGAGTCCACGCCCATCAAAATAAGCAGTGAAATGGTGATGAACACTGAACATACCGCGCCTTGAACTGTAGTCGTCTCTTCCGCCGTAGTCGTGACGCTTTGTGACAATACGTTCGCTGAATGTACGCGTCTCCTCCTCGACGTATTCCTCCTCCACCTCGTCCTCGTCTTCTTCACGTAGATCAGAATGGTACTCAGTCGAGTACCCCCGGCGTTCCTGTAAAAAACGCTATTAACCGTGCAGAAATTGAGCAGTAAGAACTGAAAAGCGTTTCCCAATTACTCGCAGCAAATAAGGAGCAACTCGAGCCTGCTGTCGATGCTCGATTGTTAGGACAAGGAATCTGCATAGAAAAGATGCAAAACAACCAAAATGTTCTTAAAACCCTCCCATGTCCATAATCAATCAGGTGGAGCAGAGAAATTCAGCGTGGTGTCCGCAATTACACAGAACACCCTAGCTGACGGCTACTTCGGTGCGAGCTGCGAAGCAGCTGGCATGACCTCATAGACAGTGGAGGGGTTGATCTGTAGTGGTTCTTAATAGGAGCAACTGGGCTGTAAAGAGAGAGAGAGAGAGAGCTTGGAGAATGATAGGTACACTAGCTGTTACACAAGAGAGCCCCCTTAACGGCTCTTGGTGCCCATTGTAAGGATCAGATTGACGGTTCATACCACTTCCACGTCGAGCTGGACACTTTCAGAACGAACTGGACTTAAAATGGATAGGCTTTCAACTGAATGGACTTTTATCAATCATACTGTACCCACTTCTAAGCAAGCTTGACGCTTTTGAGATCAAACTAAATATCTTCCAAATCAAATCTAGCATTTCCACATTGAAATAGAGACTTTTTAAGATGGTTAGGAATGTTTTTGTTCAAGGAAGATCTAGAACGATTTTTTAAATTTCTTAAAGTCACCTGCCCAATAACTGAACAGACCGTTTGAATATTTATAAAAGTTTCACCTTTGGACGAAAACTAATGAGTTATTTTTTGAAGTCCAAAAAGCTAGCAATCATTTAATGTACTAAAAGAAGAAATCGCGCCATACTTTCGATTAGATCGAGACGAGTTTTACTTGATTGATAGCAAAAATTCCGTTTGTGTGAAGAAACACAGACGTAAACGGTGCAACAAGAACAGCTATGAGAAACACATACATCCTTACATTGTCGTTTAAAATGAACAGCATTTACGCTATCAACCAACTGAAAATCGGAACGGTTTAGTCGAGTGAATGATCTCTGCGCTTAATAATGCACTAAATGATTGCCGTCTTCTCGCGCTTTAAAATAAACATTAATTCATTATTTCTCTTTAAAAAAATCGTAAATTTTCAAGCAGCGTTCTCACTTACTGTAGCAAATGAATCAAAAAATTTCAAAGAAAGTCAACAAATTTTCCTTGAACAAAAGTTATTCCCTCCATCTAGGAGATTCTCTATCTTAAAGAAGGAGAAGAAGCATGTTTTGATCTAGAATACGTTCAATTTGATCTCAAAAACATCAAGTTTGCTTAAGATAGTGTCTAATTTGAATTGAAAAGTGTCCAATTTGAAGTAGAAATGGTCTATTTCGAGTACAGCTGTAAGAGTGTCTGACTAGAAGTTGGTTCTTTTGGGGGCAGAAACAAGAGAGGCGCTTGGCATTTTAACTTCGTATAGTTACTATAAAGTACTTGTCGCGAAACTCCGTTCGTATTACACTTCGCTGTTCTGCGCTAGGGTAGCAAAAATAGGGCAGGTCATCGAAAAAGTTCATCCAAAAACACATAACACCATTGTAGGGAGCTTAACTAGAAAGGAGGGATGAAGAAGGAAAAAGAGATCTCACTCTCACTCAGTATTAGTGAGTGGGTCACCAATTTATATATACAACTTTCACGTCGTATTGAACACTTTTCAAATCAATTTTTTTTCACATCAAATTGGACACTCTTTGAATCTAGCCCAAGTGAAATCAAAGCGAACTCTTCCAAATCAAAATGAGCTTCTTTTACATTAAATTAGAAACCCTGCAGAAACCCTGCAAAAAGGTTATAATCATTGTTTGTTCAAGCAAAATTTTTGTATAAGTTTTCTTGGAGGTTTGATTTACTTCCCAATAAGAGAACGCACAGCTTGAAATTTTATAAAACTTTATTTTTTGAGAAAAAATGATTTAAAGATTGCTTTAAAGAGCAAAATGGCGGCCATTTTTTAGTGCCAAAACAGAGATTGCGCCACGCCCTCGTCTGAAACGTCGCGATTTTTATTCGATTGATAGCGAAATTTCGTTCTCGTGGAGTTTCACACCTGCAAGCAACGTAAACAATCATAATAAACACCCTGTCTTCACATTGATGCTGCATGTAGGCAGTATTTACACTATCAATCAAATGAACGTTGCGGTGAATTTTTTGAGTGCACGGTGCGATCCAGTCTTTAATGCACTACTTGATTGCTGTCTTGCTGCGTTTTAAAACGACATTTGATTATTCTTTTTCTTGAGGAATAAAATTTATATAAGATTATTACACATCTTGGGGCAGGTGAAGTAAAACACTTCAAAGAAAGTTCTACCAAATTTTTCTTGAACAAAAAGTTGTTCTAACTATCTTAGTGGGTCATTAGTTTAGCCTTTCTGAAGGCATGTCGATTTGGAAGAGTTCGCTTTGATCTTAAAAGTCTTAGACTAGCTTAGAAGAGTGTCCAAATCGACTTGAAAAGTGCCTAGTTCAACGCGAAACTGGTATATATGAGGCAAATGAGGTATTCTGAAGTTGTGGATGCCCAGAAAGTCAGTCTGAAGTAGACTAAGCTTTCCACTGTAGTAGCACTGGGTATGTGCGGGTGTGATGAATTCGTACCGTCAGTAGGGTATAATGCAAGGCAAGTCCATTACTCTAATGGGTTGCTGCCTCAGTAATTCTGGCGGAAGGGCATCAACACATCACGGAATCGACAGAGACTCGTCCAAGCACATTTTCTGCCAAAAATGGGAAAATTGGATTTCGAATGGAATATCAAGCCCTCAAAAGCACAATGAGGGGCTAAAGACAAGTGTGGCGCAGTTGGCAGGAGGAGCCGCCTGTCACGTGCAGAGAGAATCGATTTTAGGTTCGATTCGTGCCTATGTCAATCAAGTCTACTAATGCACCGAATTGGATAGTTGGTCCTTAAATTGCATAGGAACGATAAATGGTTAGCTAGTCTATCAGCTGAATACCACATGTCAAATCATCGTCCAAGAACACATCCAAAATTCTCTTACAACCACATCATAGAAGTAGGACGCGTGGAGCATCCCAACAATGGTCGGTTGACCACGACCTTCCCCCTTAGTCCTGTCCGAAAATCCAGCTCAGTTGGAATTCAAACTACAGTGCTACCCAGCGAAGACCGAGATGAAAGGCATATCAAAGACATTATCAGAGGCACTTCGGAATTTTCCAAAGAAATATGCTCTACCAAACTCCACCACGCGCCTTAGAAAGCTCATTGATAGGCACCTCAAAGGATGATTCATTAGGGTGATGTTGTTTGTACTCTCCTATTACGCAAACATACGTTTTTGCTCTTCTCGTCGTATATATCTCGTTTTGGCTTTTTGAGTGGCCGGTTGCAAATAGTTCTGTCTGCGTGGGCATCCACGTACAGCTAAATAAATAAATAAATAAATATGAGCAGATCCATGATATAGGGACGAGAAGATGAATGGTGTACTTTGGCGAAAAGTAAGAAATAGCTTTTTGTGATGACCTGTAAAGACTGCACTCTTTACGTTTTAAACATTGTTTTTTAACTCGCGGTAGTTTCGCTGTTAGTGGTTCCTAGCGGGAAGCTAATATGGGGATAAGGTTAAAGATTTCCACCCCTACCCTCACACTCGGAACGCCCCTGCTGAAGTTGAAGGAGGAAGGGAGTTCGGGCAAACAGGTATGTGGGAAAGCAAATAGGTGAAAATAAAGAGTGGGGCAACCCGATTTAAAAGTTCCGGAGAAACAGTCTGAGCCACTGTAAGTTTCCAAATCTTCAGTCCAGGTTACATGTGTATTGATTCCACTATGTAGTTGAGTAAAGAAAGAATCGTCATATCTGGAACGAGTGTATGGCACTACTTTCTAATGCATATACACCGTTTTTATGCCATACAGGGTCTGAACACTTTCCAAATCAAAATGAAGGTCTTTCAAATCAAGACAAGAAACTCAAAAAATTTCAGAATTTTTTGCCAGTGCAAAAAATTGAGCAACTCGCTACACATTCGCTCCCAGAAAGTTAGAAAAAATGTTCATGAAATCTCTTTAGGATGACTTTAATAAATAAATAAATAAACTGTGAGGCGCAGAATGGCAAAAATGTTCAAAACAATGGATTGCGTCATGTAGTCGTCCGAAGCGATGCGATTTTTCCTTGACAGTGAAAATTCCATTTACATAAAGATGCATAATAATGTACGACGAGGCAGAAGCAAACGGAAAAACCGCGCATATTCCACTACGCTCCACGTAAACTGCACTGACCCATCCAATCAGATAAAAAGTGATGTATTAAAGAAGCGCATGGCGGTCTGTCATGCGATGCAGTCGAAATTAGTTCCCTCTACGGCTTTAAAACAAGCTCAAGCTTATTGCCGGATCTAGGCATTTGAGCAGAATAATCATCCTGGAGAGCGTGGAGCGCAGCCGGAAGAGTTGCCAGCTGTCGCATGCACCCGATTCCAGGTACCTGGTTCGGTTCTCCTGCCATGTCCAACCAAGCTTTCCGCCCATCGGGGTCGGGAAATTGGTACTAGAATTGTCTGGGAGGAACAAGACGCCTAATTGTTCACTGCAAGTGATTGTACAGGGCAAATACGCATTCAAATATGATAGTTTCTACGATATCCAGTAGAAGTAGAATGCGGGGCTAATCCTAGAGTAACTAACGCCAACCTTTATCCTTCTCTTTTTCACTCTCTATAGGCGACTATAAAATTTCAAATAAAAATAAAAAACTTCAAATCAACACCTCGTTTTGGTTTCCTTAAAATGTGCCAATTTGAACGGAGAATATTTTGAACTAAGAAGTGTTCAGCTTTGTTCAACAGATGTTCAGCACAGTGTGAAACTGCTAAAACGCATCGGAGAATTCTCTTTAGAATAAGCAGTAGAGTTGCCGTGTAGATAAAGTGATAAGGTTTCGATCGGGTCACTCGGGGGAATATATCTCATATATGACCATTGACTGAATCTAATTAAGGCTTTAAAGTGAAAAGGAGAACAGCAGAAAAACTGAGAACGGAGCTGCCATGCATCTATTAATGCATACGGCTTCAATAGGCAATAGGTAGTAATCTGTTTTTGTGCTCATTTTCGTACTTCTGGAATAAGGAAAACTTTGTTGGTACATGTCGCGTAGGTGAGCAGCATTGGTAGGTGGGGATTTGCCTTCCAATGATAACAAAACAGAACACAGCCCAAACACATGCCAGCCCATCAGGGTACCGACTGAATACGCCCTCTCTGAACGGCATGCCCACTCAATGCCATCTGATTAGTTCAGGCGTTCCCACCTACCAATGCTGCTCATCTATGCGACATATACCACTTTGTTCAGCCGTCGTACAAGCACCGTGTGCTTTGAAAAGATTCCTAGAGTTGAAAAAATCTTCTCTGAAAGGAGCCTTAACTACGCACGGGTAGTTTTTTTTTATAAAGCTAGAGGAAGCTCCTTCCCATCCAGTAGGTCCCTTGAAGTCAACAACTGAGTTTCACTTACAATACCGCTCGCGCCGCACGGTCAAAAGTGGGCGACAAAACGCCAACATGGCGTCGCAAAGCGTCGCACGCTCATAACTCCTTCAGTTTTAGGTTTCTTGAATAAAGGTTGATACCGTTCGATTCGCCTCTTCGAGATCTACACAAGCGTGTGTAAAACTTTACCGGAACTCCCGTATTTTCGACGTGGGTGGTCCAAAATTAGCTGGACGGGCGATTAGAGCAGCTTATTTCCCAGGATATGCGTGCTTTCGGAGTATCTCAAAGATGACGTACGTCGCCAGTGCTCTTTCATGCCAGAAATGCCCCGAGAGTGCGCCGTGCACAATGCACACAGAACCTAACCTATCAATCGAGTGGGCGAGCGCATGTCCCCTGCGCTTCTATCTTCTCTCACAGGGAACTGCGACGTTTTCAAGACTATTTCGAGCCGTTTGGAGAACGGTATCAGAAATTCCCCGCCATCCCACTCAAACTTTGGTGTGCGCCGTGAACAATGCATACAGAATCGAACCTTTTAATCGAGGGGAGGAGACAGCTTGTAGACTGAGCGTTTGGGCACTTTTAACAGAAATTTCTTGCTGCCCTACTCAGGAATTGCTCCAAGGCTGTCCAGCGAACCTTTGGAGTGTGCGCCATGAACAATGCATACAGAATAGAACCTTTCAATCGAGGGGGGGGGGGCGACCGCTCGCAAATTGCACGCGCGGGCGTCTTCGGAGCACAATAGCTCTGTCAAGTTGGAACCTTTCAGGTTGCAGCTTGTAGGTCTTGTAGGCAGTCGAACGGTCTGCTAGCATGCCAAAACAGAATGGTTTAGCATAGGAGGGGGCAATGTTATAGGTGTGCAAAAATGCAGGTGAGGCTTGCGTGACGCATTTTTTTCCGATTTCCGTGGACCACTGCGAGAAGGCGCGGGGAGCTAACGGCATTAGAATGCGTATGCGAACAGAACACTTAAGGTGCTTTACGGTGACGGGATCAGAACTTCTTACCTGCCTAAACTGCCTTAGCACCAGCTGCCGTTTTAGGGCAGCGGACTTAGCGCTTGAAGTTTCCTGCCCTCCTACTCGCCCATACTTGGGTTTTGGACACTCCCAATAGCACCACTCTGTTCTGCTTGAAAATCGCTATCGAATGCTATCAATGTCGACCGATTTTGGCAACATCAATTTTTTGACTGTTTCGCATCGAGGACGAGACCGCGGCGAAGGACGATGACGTCATCGAAAAATCGATGTCTTCGAGTTGGGCCACGCTTGATACCATTCGATAGAGCTTTTCATGCTGAATTGAATGGTTTCATTTGTAGTGGGAAAAACGGTAATCTGGGTGAGTAATAGCGCGGAGAGCGTCAGCCGTTGTTGCGCTAAATTGCACGCGCGGACGTGTTCGGAGCACAACAACTCTGTCAATTTTGAATCGTTTTCGGCTGCAACTTGTGGGTCCTGTAGACAGTCGAACATTCTGCTAGCACGCCAAAGCAGAATGGCTTACCATAGGAGGGGACAATGTTATAGGGGTGCGAAAATGCAAGTGAGGCTTGTGTGAAGCATTTTTTTCCGATTTCGGTGGAACACTGCGAGAAGACGGAGCGAGCTAACGGCATCAGAATCCGTATTTGAACAGAGCACTTAAGGCACTTTACGGTGACGTGATCAGAACTTCTTACCTGCCTAAACTGCCTTAGCCCCATCTGCCGTTTTAGGGCAGCGGACATAAGGCGCCCACAGAGTTCTGCGGCAACGCCGCTATGGTTAGGATAGGGCAGGGACGCCGCCGGCGGCGAGCTCTGCGTCTCTGCCCTATGGTTAAGCATAGGGCCGCGGCGCTGCCGGAGAACTCTGTGGGGGCCTTTAGCGCTTGAAGTTTCCTGCCCTCCTACTCGCCCATACTTGGGTTTTCGACACTCCCAATAACTCCTTTCTGTTCTGCTTGAACATCTCTATCGAATGCTATCAATTTCGACCGATTTAGGCAATATCGATTTTTTGACAATATCCCATCGAGGACGTGGGCGCGCTAGGCCGAGCTGCGCGGGTGATGACGTCATCGAAAACCGATATTTTCGAAATTGGCCAAATTTCCTCGTGCAGGCTGCGTCCAAAATCGTCTAGGGGTTATTTGAGGCGCTGATTACGAATCCGACGTCCGTTTTTGAAAATTCCGTCGACTTCGGTAGGTTTTGGATTTTTTCTGGATAACTGATGTGGTCAGATCAGGGTCATCGATTTGCTCGGAATTCGTACAGGGTCGGGGACTTATTCAGGGTGCCAAACAGGATGCCGAAGTACATTTGGACGGTTACGGAAGGGGACCGCTCATACCGATAACTGAGGGTGATCGGTGATCCTGACTCGACCACCCTCA